>JAPYZK010008201.1:0-18118 GCA_030522785.1 Platygaster equestris
ATGGCGAAGTTTAATTTATTAGCAGAAGTAATTGAGATTTTTTAATAAAATTATATCACAAGTTCCAACAAAAAACGACTTCTTCAGGTTAGGTTGGGTTCTTTAGCAAACGCGAAAGAGCCTCCTCAACCTGATCACTGGGCGCAATTCAATAGGGGTATTAGCGTAACTTTTCAAACTTGGGCACAACTCGGAAGGGGGATTGGTATTGGTGTATCTTTTTGGGCTCGTGTGCAACTTGGAATTTTTGCACGGTAATTTTGAGGATTTGGGCACAATTTGGTGTCAACCGGGAAAACTCGTCGGGCCCGATATTTTCCACTTCTCCTCGCTATTTGAGCTTCTCCAGTCGTCTTCAATACCCCCATTTCTCGCCTTCATCTCGCTGGCTCAGAACTCAACCCGTGAATTATAACGCTAGAGTAGGGCAGAGCATAAGAAAAAAGAATATTTTAAAACATTTTTATTTTTTAAACTTTTTTTCGCGCTAGATGATAGTAAGCGCAAAAATGTGATTAATTATGAATATGACGTATTTCTTAAAACGCATGTATACTCTTTTCTATTTCTATCGCTGGAGAATTCATTTTTTCCACGTTTCTTCACTACATTTCAGGCGATAAGGCACTGACTTTTATCCCCGTCAGTACGTCGAATTCTTCTTTAAAGTAGTACTTGCGTAATAGTATAGTACGTTATAGGTATGTATTTTTTTCCCTTCTATAGAATCAAATAAAAAATCGATATGATGTTCTTTGCAGTATTCAAGCAGATCGTATTATATATTACATCAAAAAATGGTCTGTCTGTGAGCTGAGATGATAGCGATACTATAATAGACAGAATTAGGTGGGAGCATCTGTAGTATATGCTAAGTTCAAAGACACGTATCTTTATAACGAAACAGACAATCTCACTCAAATTTTGCAAAAATGCGTGTTAGTACTATATCTGAAATTCAGAAAAATTTCAGCCCTTTCTATAAATTTCGATCAAACGCATGTACTACCTTAAGCGAAAGTCAACTTCGTGTGGGAAAAATATCTCGCCCTGTAGCTTAGTAGGCTAAAACATTCGACGTGTAATTGAGAAGACCTGGGTTCGATGCCCAGCACAGGAAATTTTTCTACATTTTTCTCATATTGAATTCTCCACATCTAATTCGGTTAGCAATTTTTACCGATGACATACAACTCATGGCAATCATAATTCATCAACGAATGTATAATATGTACAGTCGGCTTCATTTATGCCTGGTCTTTTTTCCTAT
Organism: Platygaster equestris; assembly: GCA_030522785.1. Taxonomy (NCBI): domain Eukaryota; kingdom Metazoa; phylum Arthropoda; class Insecta; order Hymenoptera; family Platygastridae; genus Platygaster; species Platygaster equestris. The sequence goes on from JAPYZK010008201.1 coordinate 1,271, forward strand.
GCAAATGCATTGAAATTGGACCAGGCATAAATGAAGCCGACTGTACATGGAATTTCTGGTTAACTTCGTTTTCTAATAAACACCACTTTTGGACATTTGTATCTTTACCTCGTCTTCAATACATTTTTCGATACTCAAGGTGTCTCTAATTTGCCTTAATATGCTAATTATTGAGTTTTTATTGCAATCCTCCTTTGTTTATATGATGTATATTTTCTGCTCCTAACGAATATTTATAATTTCGTTTTGTCGTTTTTGATAGTGCTTAGCGTCAATTCTTTCGCAGTGAATGTAGTTAAAGGGAAAATCTCGTTTACCCTCGTGCCGAATGCAAGTAGGCAGAGAGAGGTTCGATCAGTACAGCGTTCTCTGACTTCACAGTTAGGCCACCGAAAGCGGCGTCCCCAGTTGCTTTCAGAACCGCGCTTTTGTAATTGTGTAGGGAAGTGTCAGGGAGCATGACGTCTCGTTGCCAGTGGGTATCACTTGTTGTAAATTCAGCTCCACTATCAGATCGTAGCTTACAAGATGGCTCCCATGTTTGTTGATAACTTTTCAGAACTCGAGTACACTGCACAAAGATTGGCTATTTTAATTGTGCTATTGTAGACGTTTCAGCACAATGTTTTGTTGCGCTCGAATGTATGTCGAATTGCAAGAAAGGAGGTTAGGAAAGATGAAGTTAGGGTTGCCATTGTGATTTTGCTGTTTCGACAACACGATTGTGACACACGTGTGTAATCAAGTAACACTGCGATATTCTAACCTCCAAAAAGTAAATTTTTTATGCAGTTTAATTAATGGCGAATTTAAAGGAATCTTAGGAGAATTACACACTTTTTTATTCGGGTAATGGACATAAAGAAAATATACGATTCACATGGAATTTGAATAAGTGAAGTTGATTTTTTAATAATTCTGTTGACGGATTGAGACCTGAATTTAGCAAAATCTTGTGTTCTTAGTTTGAACTGATATTTGAACAGGAGGAAAATATTGTGAATCTATTAACTTTTTGAGTATTTGTTTACAGAACCTTTGTGTTTGAAAAGTAGTGAAGAATAGTATTTTTCTTGATCAATGTGATATTTTGTGAATAATTCAGAAATAAATATCTGCGTAGTTGCTTTGTTTTTAACTGATCATAAACATTCGTTTGTTATTCATGATCAAGTTTTTGTAAGATATGTTATCTATCAATCGAGCGGATGCAGATGAATTTTAAAGAGTTATTCGTAATGAAAAATGGCTTGTGAATGTGAAAAGGTTATATCAGCGTTATAGTCTATTACACTCCGAGGACTTTGAGTGCGTCTTAATGTACCGTGTGTGTTTGGCGTGATTGTATGCGATATTTACGTGCTGAAAGCACACAAATATCGCAGGCGATCGCGTCAGACAAAAAAGGCACACAGAGATGCATTTAAAATGCTAGGTGTCTACGATATGTTATTCGAATCCATCACGTAACGATCGCAACATGTCCGAGAAATGGAAATGACGCCGGAGTTGAAACGGGCGTGGTGATACGTAAGAGTGTGAATGAGGGGGGGAGCGCCCAGAGCGTCAATTTTTTGTATACTTCGGGGGAATTAACGGCTCTTTATTACCCTGCGCGCTTGAAAAACCTATTTATTTCTCGTAGGTGTACAAAATATTTATCCAACATGAATATAAAACCGACTTCTGCTCGTGCGATTACAGTCCTCGACTTCACCTCGGACAGAAACCCTTGCTCTCGTGACAATTAATTTTGTTGTCCGTGCATAATAGTACATTATTGCACGAGTGAGTAATTTTGATTTTGCGAGACTCAGAGTTGCAGTCCGAGGCGAAGCCGAGGACTGTAATAGTTTCGTATACAATTAACTTCTACGATTCAAGCGCAATAGTGTATTTATTCTATTTCTAATCGAAAAAGACATTTGAAGTTCCACTTTTGAGATTAGAGTTGGATAAATATCTATTACTGTCTGCTTTGGAGGACAGTAAAATAGATAAATCCTCTAGGTGCTTCTCCGTAATTTTTCTATACAAATGTGAAGATTGTATTCATCAGAAAACGGAAACTGTACTACAATGACTAAAACTTGAAAATCATAAATGTGAAACAATTGCTCTCATTCTTCAACTCATGTATTTTCTGATATTTAAACATTTTTTGTTATTGACAATAGTTTTTTTCAGAATACCTCTCTACTTATTGATAGAATATTGATATGGAGATCATTATAATTTCTCTTTCTGAGTCCTTGGAGATTTACGATGAATCTCCATACAATATTTGTGCATCCAATATCTGATATCTCTATATCTGTATGTGATATCTGTCACTTCAAAATTGCTGAAAGATATAAATAGACGATGAAATTTAATTTGTTGGATCAACGGAGTGTAATATTACTCTGAATCCTATTAGCCAAGTCGCGCTGAGTTATGACTGCATTTTTCGATTTAGAAATTTGCGTGAAACAAAAATGTTCAAACGAATGAATAATATCTGTTTCAGAATACTTAGCAACACTATCTTTGGCACAAAGATAGAATAATTGTGTATTGGACCCTGAACATGGAGCTAAAGTTGAAAAAATGAGGTTCGCAGAAATTCAAGAAGAAAACGACGTCGCAATAGGTTTAGAGCAGGAGTCCGTTCCTGATGTTATTATAGATGAGAGCGTGATGTCTGCCGCGGTCGGAGAAATCGCGCCAATCGACATCGAGGCCGAAGCTTGCAATGGCCAAGTCGAGGAAAATTCTATGGTGTCCAACCTACCCCTTGTATTCGCCAAGGGTTACCCAACATGTTTAGAAAAAATGAATTTGGTAAATTGAAATATTCTTTCAACTTGAAATTCATTTTTGGAGGCGTGGTGCTACAGTAGAATTTTTCGGATCCTCATTTTTTATTTCATAAAAGATCTAAGAATCCGGGCGAATTACACATTTGTGAATGGTCACAAAAATTGATCGTCATTGCGATTTTTTACAAAAACGGAATAACTCAAAAATTCATATGATTGTATTTTGTATAATTTTTTTAAATATAGTCTATTGGCATTTTTTACATAAGATCTGTGTTATGATAATTGTCTTTGTTTTTTTGCGTGTGTGCTCGAATCAACAGTATTCGGAATGTTACTCTGTTATGAATACTTTTCCGTTTTATAAACTCAAATTTTCGTCAACGCGCATGAAAAATTTTTTGCAGCTGGAACTTGAATCATTCATCAACTTCATGCTGCAGTGCTCCTTGGGTCCTGTCGTTAATATGGCAAATAAACCTCCATGGTGGCCTAAAGAAATGGAGTTTTCTTTCCCAGTACCGAAAGCTAAAAAAATTTCTCCAGTAAGTGAAACTTGAGTCATTAGCGCATGGTGTTTTTCCTGTATTTTTTTTGTTTTTGTTTTTTGTTTTGTTTGTTTATTTGTTTGTTTTTGAATAATTTGATGTCTAAATTATTTAAATTTTGGAAATTTTATGTTGTATGTTTCTTTTTCCAACACGCGCACTCAAAACGCGATTTTTCAGGCCCGTTTACGTATGCCAAAAGTGACCGATTTGAGGCCGATGACGCGAAGTGGCAAGTGCGCATGCGCAGTGCGGAAAAGCCCTAGAACTCGTAGAATTCTACTTTGAACAAATGAGTATGAATATTTTTGGTGCCGGTGAATTTTTGGGAACACCCTTCAAACTCTGCAAGATTGACAATTTCACGCGCAAGTACTCGCGAATCTATAATTCCGAATTGTCATTACTTTTGCGCAATATGATCACTACAGGAATGAGTTTGAATCTTTTCGTTATCGGTTCGATTTTCATGAGTTTTTTTGGAAGTGGACAATTTGCGAAACCGCGTCACACAGCATATATGGACGCGGTTTCGTCAATCGGTCCCGAATCGGTCTTTTTGCCATATGAAAACGAGTCTATCAAAACTCTTGTTTGAGTGCGCGTTTTGAAAAAAATAGTATGTGCAACACGGGCCAATGTGGCCGATTATCGGCCACAGAGTTTCGCCCTCGTTCCTGTTTACGCTACTGCGAGCGAGCATTGCCGCTCATCGCGTGAAGACCCTCATTATGCGCCTTAGCGCATAATATACTATTTTATACCGCGGATAAATAGCCATGTTCGATTGCGTATGCAATGCATTTTTTGACGCGGTTTCTCGCGAATTTGGCAGCAACTTCCGCATTAAGGTAATATCAACGATCATAAATAAGTGGAAAAAATCGAAGTAAAACAGCCGAAAAGTTCTAAAACGTTTTATATAAACGTTTCTGTACCCTTTCCGTGCTCACTAGGATTCAAAGTCACGAAAAGCGGTCGTCTTGACGTCACTGTGACTTTACACTGACGTCCCTCGTTCAATTTTTGTATAATTCTTCGTTAATCGTTCTTAGATTAGGACCGTCCAAGTATAACATAATGCAGTTCTTACAATTTTACCCTCACCACTCTTGGATCTAAGTCTTGAAAACATGCAAAAATTTTCTTTTCAGGGGCAGTCCCACCAGCGGAAGGACAATTTAAAAAAATTAGTCATCCGTTGTTACACCTACCACCAAAGTGATTATCTGCTACGTTTTTGCTCGTACCTCGCACAATATCCTCATGATAAATTGGAGTTCATCAACAATTGGGACTCGACCACTAGCTTGTACGTCAAAGGCACGAGCAAGTTGTTGGTTACTTTTCGAAACGAAAACATGGTGAGTTTTATCTTTGAACAGTTGTGAGGATTTTCAATTCCCTAGTTAATTTCCGTATTTATTAAGATTTGTCAACGTCTCGACTCATTTTGAGTCCCTTTATGCAGGACTTTTACATGTAGTAACAATACATTCATACCAACAATTCCTGAAACATAATGTTATATCAATTTTTTAACTATTTCAACTTACGTGATTCATCAAAATAACGATTTCTCTTGAAATCTAAAACCCTCACGACTATTTAAATCAAACCCAGTGAAACAAAAAACAACTTTTCTTTTCGATTTTTTGTCTTACTATAACGAAAAATTCAACTTATTTATTTTGTTTGTCAACAGAATTACGACAAGAAAGTTGATAGTCCAAGAAAATCTTTGTTGCCGCCATCCGGGACTAATCGCTGCTACCGTAAGCCTGGCAATTCGTCGGTGTCGAACGGTTTGAAGTGGCAGAAAAAAAAGCAAATCCCCATGATACAAACTCACGATGATGCAATTTATCTTTGCGAGAACTGCGATGCCGAATATGATAGTTTTGAACAAATGCGGGTGAGTTGATTTCGATCATGAATAATTGATGAGTTCGTTTTGGCTTCAATGTCAAGAAAATTAAAAATAACTTGTTGAAAGTTGAAAAGGTTTGTGAACGTTGATATTTTATGGATTTTACTTTCAGAGTAGATCAATAAAAATAAAATTTTTAACAAAGTTTAGATTCAGCCCATAAAAATAAACGATTGGATTGACTAACTGTTGACAAATTGAAAGATGTGGGAAATTATTTGAAGTTACAGCAGTTACGTTAAAATTGAAGTCAACGAAATCAATTATCACAGTCGATCTAACTGTGGTTGTGCTAAATTTGACGTTTACATTTCACAGGACGTAGAATTTTTCAAAATCCTTGGAATTTTGAAAATTCCCCGTCAACATAGAATTTTTATCAGTTTATACTCCTAATCAATACGAAGTAAATACAATAGAAATATATATTTGTTGACCTTATAGTTCAGTTTGAAAACAGTCAACAACCTATTAATTTTATCGAAAGTTTCTCTTTAATCTGATAAGCAACATTGACATTTTTGATAGTAAGTCATGTTGGGAGCTACTACCAATGAAAGAGATAAACATACATTCGAATTTCCCATAAAAACATGAAATTAAGTGTATTTGAATTTGTGGAATTTGGAACTTTTCAAACTATTAACGACATCCACAGTTGACAATTTTAAATACCTCGATTTTTTGTTAATAACATCAAATTGAACATTAAATTTCGTATTTCTCGTAGATTCCTCGTAGATTTTGAAGCATTAACTTTCCAGATTTTCTCAACTTGAATACAATTCTCTCTCCTAATAAGATCGGCGTTCCGTCTCTTCTTCCCATTAGAAGCCTATTGGAGCGAAAACGTTGCCATTCAGTGAACTTATTGGGAGAGAGAACTGTAATATGGGAAACAAATTAAAATGAAAAAAGGCGATGTAATCATTTTTATTATGAGTTTGTAAACAGCTCATGTGTTATAATTGATTAAGTAGACTTACAAAGAAGATGAAGGCACCATTCTCGAGTGCAACGACATAAAAACATCGGAAATCGGTTGGATTGGAAAAATTTTTTGATTTTCTATATGGAAACGCTTTTTTCGCAAAAACTGCGATTCTGCCGAACTTCATATCTTTTACGTTACGAGTTTATACGCATTCATCTGGCTCAAATTGTTGCTTTTGCACTTATTTTACATTTGTAAACTTTGAGGGAGGTGTGTCAATTGTAATTAAAAAATGTCCAAATAAGGATTACCCTAATGGATAGTTTCATGTATTATTTCAGACTTGGTTTATACACGTAAACACACGACTAAGAAAATGATTATCTAAAAATACAAGCCCTTCCCTCCCCCCAATTTTGAGTTCTGGTTATGACGCTGTAACTGTTTTGTAACTCTTTGGTTTGAGTTGATTAAAAAATTTTTATAGGCTCACGAAAAAACTTGCTGTGACCAAGACCAAAGTACATCGGCTTCTCGACCCTTGACACCTGAAGAACCATGTCCGCAACCCGAAATACAGCAGGATCAGTTTCTAGACTACTTCGAGTTGGTCGCAACAAAAAGACTTCCAACACTTGCGTTGGATACGAAGGGTGCTTCGGTATCAACACCGGGTGTTAAAACTCGTTGTTGCGTGAGACGAATCCGAACAGCGATGTCCTTCACTCGTTGTCCGGCAATTCCATTTTCATCGCCTGCTGGTTTGGCACTCATGAAGAAGTCAGGTCCCATGAGCAGTGAAATGCAAGAAAACAAAGTTGAAAAGAACGAAAAATATTGCAATGCGCCAGTATTGAAAGGCCATACTCGTCCAAAGTGGATCGACCATGCCACCACCTTTAGTAACAGAAAAAACAGTTCGTTTAGAGCACGAGATAAGTCAAAACATGTGCACGAATACAAGTTCAATTCCAAGGGAGGCAAAATGAGTGAGTAATAGACGGATATTTTCTTTGATAAGATGAGCAGAAAATATTTTCTCAGATAGGAAAACATTGTGGTTATTTTCATGTAAAAAAAATTCGTTTTCTATCGTCGTATTCGTAATTTTATACCAAATTTTACTGTGTCTATGGCGATTAAAAATTTTATTATACTGTGCGGTATGAACACTTTCATTTATTTACTCAATTTATCACGATTTTTAAAGTATCCTACTGGAAAAAGGTGATATGGGTGATTCCGTTGTAACTGTCATATAAGGTTTGAAAGTTTTCTTAATTATGAATGTGTCCGAAAAATTTTGCTAACCATTTTTTCGTGGACATTGTACATTACAAAATTCAATCCCAAAGTAGTTCTACTACAATTTTTACCAAATACGAAGTATACGATGTACATCAAACGTTGCTGTTGCAATACCACTCTGATGAGATTTTAATTGAAAAATTTTTCTTTTCAATCATTTATCACAGTCTTAAAAATTGCGAACTGTTATTCATTGCAAAGGTTTTTTGTAAACAAACAATATCTTGAAATAAAATTCGAATCATGAACACATAAAAAGCAGACCTCTTCGTAATTGACTTCTTGGAAGTATGTGAAAAAATTGTTTAGGTGATTCCGAAAATTGTATGTCAATCTGTTGAGAACGAAAGGAAATGTTGATAAAAATTTATCTTTCTAATTTTTTCCCCATATTAACTTTGGTTGATCGAAAACGATGATCCATTTGTTGAAAAAACAGAAATGCCACAGTACTTACATTTTCACTTAAAAAGCTTCAAATTTTGATGTTTACAAAATGGTAGCTCTATCCAAAGAAATTTCTGAGTTTTTTTGGAGAAGACAAGAGAAATTCATCTAATTTTATGGAAAAAAATGAATTGCCTTCAAAATACAGAGGTCCAGGGTACTGACACGAAGTTTCGTGACACACTGTTTTTCGATCTTTTTCGTCCTTTATAATATGTAAAAGACAGCTTTGACTTGTTGAATGAAACGAAAAAATTTAAGTCATCATCGTTCATTACAAGTGTTTTGTTTTTCTGAGAACATCTTTCAAATTATTAGCTATCAGTAAAGAATAAACTAACGAATGATGTATCACAGAAACGCATGGACAAAGTTTAAATATGGTTTGTGCATTGACGAATGAAAAATATGACACGATTTCGCGTGAAATAGAACTTTTTCATTCAACTTGAAGTTATATGGATCAAACAATGAATTGTGATTCATGCATTGTTTCGAATTTAAACTGAAATATTTTCTTCCAAACCTAAAAAGACACGTACATGACAATTACAACGGAATGATAACCCATATCGGTCATTTCATTGCGATATTGACAAAAATACACGAGGATTCTCGGCTGAACGCCGGTTATTTTAAGATTTTTAAGAGAGCAAGTATTAAAAAGTTTCGCTTATGTACATACCGCTTTTTAATCACTCTGATCTTCATATTGGTACTTCTAAATGATCTTTCGATTAGTTGTGATGAATAGTATATTGTGCGACTAGTTGGAGAAAGAGGAGATTCCTCGAGCGTTGCCTCACGAGCGTAGCGAGTGTGGCAACACGCGAGTGGAATCTCCTCTTTCGACCAATAGTCGCACACAATATTTGATTCAACAACCGCGAGAAATATGTGATTTCACGGCCCTGCTGAGAGGGCGGGAAATAATAGGTTACCTGATTGATTGACGCAACAATGCCCTTAGAGCTTTGCTACGTACTTTAGGGAGTTAAAAACTAATTATCCCTTTCGTTGCTTTGATTTTCATCGGGATTGATTATACCTGTATTCGACATTTTTGTAAACAAAAACATTGCAGCAATACACAGTTTTGTAATTTTGAGGTTAGGGTTGGGGAGTTTGACGTTTCGATATATGTCGAGTCGCTCGACCGCCATCTTTTTTCCATTATCCGTGCGTAAACCTTTTTTCCATTATCCGTGCGTAAACGGTCGTTAACTGAGCGTGAGTGAGTAAATAGCTATAGGTCGTTAAGATGAGCGTGGGTGAACAGCTTATTCGCCCACTAGTGGGCGAACGAGTTCTTCACTCGCATGCCATACGTCAACAATCAGGTAATCCATTATTTCGTCCACTCTCAGCAGGGCCATGAAATTACATATTTCTCGCGAACGTTGATTAAAAACTATGTTCACGCCATGTGTCAATCTCCGATTTTGGCGATGACAATTTTAATACTCGCCTTCGGTTTGTACAGAACCCTACGTCATCGCCAATATCGCCGATAACTTCCCGGCATACGAAAATCACTTTTAATAAAATTCTTCTCATTCTGAAGTAGTACAGCCCTACAAACTTTCGAAGTTTGTTGCTCGGTCTTTGCTGAATAATTTCTAACCTTGTTCGTGTACCTTTCAGTGTTGAGTGAAGAGTCGCAACTTTTGTACATTACGTGTCGTCCTGCCAAAGTAGTCCTTACTAAACTCAATGATGAACAAATCGCCGAATTGATGAAACAACCGATGAACTGCGTTAAGTACGAAAAATATCTGCTTAAGATGCGACGACCAAAACGGAGACTGCATATGCCCAAGAAAAAAGCTACTCCAAGACCTTCGCCGGGCAACGAATTCGAGCCCATTGTCATCGATGACGACGAGGAAGCGCCGCAAGCGTCAATGATGGCGACTTGCAGGTCGATTTTCAGCACCAAGAAGCAGCAACCGGTGAACCTGAAACGTCCTCTCGCGCGCATCACAAAACGTACGTCGCCCATAAAAATCAGCAAGTCCGCGGAGGCTACCGTGGTCGTCGTCGACCTCTGCTCTTCGGACGAAGAAGACAAGGATCCCAAAAATGCGCCCTCTACCGATGAAAATAAGGATACTTTGAATTCCGAAGGGTTTTCACCGTCGTCCAGAAAAGGGAAATCTTTTACCTGCTCTGTGGACTCTTTGGTCAGCACGGAAAACGGAAACGACACGAACATTCCCCGTTCTTCTGACAGATTCACGACGACAAATTCAATTCAGCATGATTGATCGTCGCAGTAATTTCGTACTTACTCGATAACAGAAATTGTTTTGGAGTTGAATGAGAAGAACGTTTTTATTTTCATTCCATGGTTTTTTTTTTTCCCTTTATTTTTGTTTTTATAAAGAAATGTGATGTTGGTATGCTTTAGAAGCACGGAATGTGCGTAGCCTACAAATTTTTTGAATACCGTTATCGAAGATGAGAAGTGAATAGGTTTATGTTGAAAGCTGTAGGTTTTTTACTCGAGTGTTCTTTGGAAAAAGTTAAAAGCATTGCGTGTATTAGGGTTATCAGAAACCACTGTTTTCGTTTTTTCAACAAGCTCATCTGGGATCTTGTGTAGTATACCTAAAAAAAAAACTTAGTTTGTAAACTTGTAGTATACTTGTAGTATACCTAAAAAAATTTGAGCGTAACCTTTAATAATTAACATGAAAAACAAAGAAGTGCGAAATTGAACGCACACAAAACGCGAAATTTGAGTGGAATCCATTATTATTTCAGCCATGGCTTTTTTATTCTATACATGTGGTTGTGGAGTGCACCTTTTTACACGAAACATTTACGCTGTTTTCCGAGCTGAATGGCGGAAATTTTGCACGAAACGTGTTCTCGACTCCAGTAAATGATTCACTTTCGATGCAGAATTATTGTATAGCCGGAAAACCGAACTTCGCGAAATGTTTCAGGTGTTGCACCGATTCTTGCTTATGCGGGAAATTCTATATTCAGAAATGTCGATTGTGTTGTTTCTTGAGGCTTGAGATTACGAACAAACTCGAGGACTTGATTGTTGAAAATTTTTGTATGCCAACACTTTTAGAGGCAAAAACGTTGATCTATTTCGAGATTATTTTATGTTTAATAAAACTTTTTTTCTCTAAATTTGAGTCGACGAATTTTTCAATCCAGAAATGTAGAAATTAAAATGTCTTGCAATGTGATACTCCAATTTCTAATTTTCAAATTTTCGAACTTCGGAATTTGTTGAATGAAACAATTGAACATTTATAATTATTTTAATTGATCGAATTATTTTAATAAATGAATAATGATAATTTAATAATTTAATTTAATAATGATTAAATTATTTTAATTGAACATTTATAATTATTTTTTTACATGTTATCTATAAATGGATTGAAAAGTTCGTGAAGTTGTTTGAAAACGTGAACATCAGTATAGTAGACTCCCACATTTCGTAACCGTTTGAGAACGTGGAATATTGCGATTGCTTAATTAGTAGTAATAGACGGTGGATAAAAACCTAGAGTTAATAGAAGATGAAATGTGTATTGAGAAATGAGGGAGAATCTGAGTTCAGTTGCGGCAAGCTAATGTGTGGAATTTTTTATCGAAAAATGTATAACGTGATTTCCTGACAGAAAACGTGAAAAGAATTCACTCAACTGTCATGATGAAAATGTGCAGTTTTTTCCGTTAAGTTGATTTACTCCTATAACTTGAGTTGATATCGCGTTTTACGATGTTTGTTAATTGGAAGTCTCCATTGAAAAATTCCCTGTGGAAACTAGGAACAAAATCAACCCAGTATGATGTTTACTAGCTCAAGAAATTAATTCGAAAAAATCATTCGACCTAGATTTAAAACATTCTTGTGGCTAATGAATCATACTTTTTTGGTAAGCAGTGAGTATCTTGTATTCAAATGATCGAATTTATGAAGAAAAAAATTTCCACGAGTTTTGGGTGGTGTGGGAGGGGCAGGTGAGGTTGTTACCAATGCTTTTGGTATTTGTCCACAATACTTCACGCCTATACACATTTTAACTTGCCGCTCCTGTCGACTGTATTTAATTTTTAATGTATTTTTGTTCTCGAAAGTCCAAATAAAATGTTTGGAACTTCGAACTTTTGGTCATTCTGAATTAGGAACCTTTGGAGGTGGAATTTCAAAATTCATTCAACAAGAATCCACATTTGTAAGGTTGTTTTCATACACTTATGTGATATAAGTTTAAATATCATAATTGGAAATGCCAATCGACATCACTGATTACAACATTTTCCGATACATACGGTATACATGAAGATAGCTTTTCACAAAATTAATTTTCCCGGTTACATAAAAACGATTTAATGTAAAATGGTGCCATATGGTCGAAACTTCGAAAATCAAAATTTCCAATCCTGCAGGTTTAAAAGTTTGATGTTTTAAAATCGAAAAGTTTTTCTATTCGACTCGTGAAATTTCTAGTCCAAATCATAAAATTTGTGAGCTGTATATGAAAAAGCGTTCAATTTTTAAATGGCATACTTTTCCGCTTGTAAATAAAAATTCGTTGATTCAAACTCGATGTGTATACATTTTCTGATTTCCGAATTTCACTTCTAAACTTTTCAGACTCTGGGCCTTGAAAATGAAAATGTCCAACTCAAAATTCTGACGTCTACAAGAGCAGTCTATTTTGGTGAACAGTTTTTGTGAAACATGGGATTTAAACTTTTCCAAGTCCCGAATATACATTTGAGAATTTGAATTTTTTAATTTTTAAACATTATTTGTACTTCCAAGTTTTCAAGATAAAATTCTCAAACCACAAAAATTGAGTACTTCGATTCCAGTTTCGGAATGTCAACAATTTTCCATTGGAATCGTAACATTTCAAATACTAAACTTTGTATGCATAAATCGGAAATGACGAAATATAGTGAAATCGGCGTTTGAATCCTTATCGGTCTTAATTTTCCATTTCTTGTAAATTATTGAATTCGAAAACTTATAAGTTCATATAACTTCGAAATTTATTATTTTTTCTAGTCGGATATTGAGATTCTACGAAAAATCGATGTAGAATTGTACGTATATTTGATGTCTAATTTTCTTAAGTAGAAGATTCCAACATTTATTCTTTAAAATTTGAGAATTGCTCAAATGGCTGAAATGGCTCAAATGGCTTCTGGAATTTTTACCTGGCTTCGACGCACAAAGCTTAATCGCTCCAGCTCGCCCCACGGTCATTAAAAAGTCCGCTCAATCGAGGTTTATCAGTATACTACTTGTTGGATTTATTGGAGTCGAAACACTTTCATACTTGTAGATAACATTTTATATGTCGTGTATAGAATTTAATTATATACGTTGTATACTACAAGATTCTGAGTGGGCCCGTTGAAAATTTGGAAAAAGAAGTGTTTTTTTTTTAATTCCCTTAGTGTGTGTTGCTATAAGCCACATTTTCTAATGAGGAAACGAGCCTTATGGCAGTACGCGATTGGCGTGCTTTTTATTTTGAATGGTAACTTTCGTTGTGCATTTTGATTCGGAAATTCAAGGTTGAATGTGATGGCTGATGAGAACTTCGTTATAAAAATATTGTTTATTACTGCTATAGAACGGCGGAATATGTAAAATTCAAAGTTGGCAGCTTTGCGAGGCCTAAGTTGCGAATTCATTATAAGATACTTCGAATTTTTTATTTAAGTCAGACCACTACAACTTGTAGTCTTTTTATAGTAATAAAAATAATAGTCTCTTTAACTCCATTAAAATTGTTTTAGTTAGTTGTTATCGTAAACGAAATATTTTTATAAAAGAATTTTTTTAGAGGAATATAAAGTTCATTGGAATTTGTAAAAGTTGTGTTGTATAATTATATTGAAAAATGCATAACATACTTTCACTTGATCTGACCTTCAACTTGTTAAAATTCAATTGTGAACTATTCAGGGTCAGAAAAACTTGGAACTTATGTAACAAACATTTTTTATCACTCTAATCTCAAAATTGGTATTTGGAAAATGCACGAAAAACTATGTTCGCGCCATGTTGGATCTCTGATTTTGGTGATAACTATTTTAATCCTTGACTTCGTTTCAGACAAAGAAGCATGTGTTTACTAAAATCGCCGATAGCTCCATGGCATAAAAATAGCTAATTTTTTTCTAACACATTATTGATGATCGGAAGATTTAAAAATTACCTAGCTATTGGTGGATTTTTCGCCGAGCTGATTATTGAAAATGTGCCAAAAGTATGTTTCATTACATTAAACGATAACTTTCCAGACGATCATCCCTTTTTTCCCTAACGACACTTGCGAAAAGAAAATATAACTTATATCTTGGATGTGTACATAAAAACTCGAAAACTTCAATTTTTAGTTGCAAAAGTTCCAATTTGCATCATTGAATAACAAACCTCAGTAGTGTACACTCACTCGTTCTGTAACTGCCACAAAGCTCATAACAGAATTATTTATTTCACATTTTTCCTGCATTTATATGCTCGAATTCAGGTCAACGTACATTGAAGCGAAATAAGAAGAAGCATTGATTTTTCTAGTATGATATTATGTATATGTTTAATTAAGGTATTTGTAAGATACATGAACATTTAATTTTCTACATTAAAAAACGAATATTGTATAAATAATTCATTCGTTGTTGTAAAGTGATACATATATGTATACACAGCTTGATTTCATGTCTTCTAATGTACAAAACTTGATTTTTGTAATTTTTCTCATACAAAAATTCATGTATGTCAAATACGGTTCCACAGAAAGTTATGATCTGATGATTGTTGAATCTTATTAAATGAACAAGATACACTGGGAGGCATTACTCGAAATCGACGAAGAAACATGAAAACACTGTCGCATCATTTAGTTGTTTATGTTATTTATTAACTCGCGATTTCTTTGTAGTAGTCGATATTTTAATACTTAGGCGAATATAGAACAATGATTATATGCGAACTACAGTGAATATAAAAAAAAAATGAATAAATATATTGCATACCAAAAAAGTTGTGCATTATGAAATAGAAAATTACATCAAATTACACATCATGCAACAAATTTTCCAACTTCAAACCCATTGTTTTTGCATGGTCCATTAAATTCACATTTGATGTTTTTATGGCTTTTTGAAGTTCTCCATCATTTTTTATCAGTTTTTTTATTGCTGATATTTCCCCTTGTCTGAAATAAAAAAAAAAAACATTGATACACATAATTATAGAATAGAACTATGTTACTATATTTACATTTTCACAGTGTCTTCTTGTATGAGATTAAGAGCTTTTTTAATTTCTTCGTCAATGTCGATTTTTGGAGGCATTTTGCTCAAGGGCTAAAAAAGAAGAGCCGGTGACAATCGACTGGTATATGTAATTAACCAGTAAATAACAAACAAGGATGAATAACACACCAATGTCGCCAATCAATAGTTTGTTGTTGTTTTTTGATGAGTGTGTATATATTTTTATCGAGTTTAAGGTTATGTATTTTAAATAGTTTCCAATGTAAACATCAACATCAGTCCGCAGTAGAGGCTTCAGTGCGTGAATACCAGTGATCGTCAACCTACTACCTGTTTGAATTTCTAAATTTTTGATTGCAGGAATTTTTCGAAATCAAAATTATTTACTATTGAAACAATTATTCGATACGTCGAAAATTAATTATTTTCGCGTTTGACAATTTCAGAGTTTGTTAATTCGAATTGATGAACCAAAGAATGTAATATTCAAGAATTTGTATATGTTATAATTGTTTGACACCTTAGAAGTTGATGATATATAATTAAAAAATAACATGGCAATAATTAACAGGTAGTACTGAATTATATTATCATATCAAAATTTCGGAATTCGAATAATCAATTCATGTCGGAATTTCAAAATTTATGAATTACGAATATATTTGCAGTTTTCACATTTAAAAAATATTAAAATCGTAATTTTCTTAAGGTATTACCTCCGAGGTGCTAATTTGGCATAGGAATTTGATGAAGGAAATCACACGTCATCTTTGAAGCCTTCTAAGATAATCTGCAAAATTTCGGATCGATTTACCGAACCGTTTTTTCAAAAAAAATTCCAAAAGTTTACATTGGTTCTTATGGGCGGAGGCCTTTTTTTCAATTTTCTCGAAAACTGCGCATAGGAATTTCCCCCCCCCCATTGATAATTAAAAAATAGAAAAATTTTGTTTTAAATACAGAAAAAAATTGCACATTAAAAAAAATTTTTTTTCATTTATTTTAGTTTGTAATTTTTCCACTTTTTTTCAGTGCCTACTGACTGTCAAGCAGAGAATTCCTTTCCTTCTCTTCAATAATTTCGAATAAATCATAAGACACTCACATACATATTCTGTTTGCAGTTGGTTTTATTGTATGAACAATTATTTTTCGATGAACATAATTATTAAGTATTGACCATACAATATCTCTCTTATCTACCTAATTGATGAAATATTCTTAACTTAACGATATGTTTCCAATGACCGAACTTTTTTCACCAAGTTATTATTTTTCGGTCGCTGTAGATATTTTACAAAATCCAAGCATGACAATTTTTTGAATCATTTCATGAAAAATACGGACATGCAAAATGACTCGTTGACACTCGTTGATGACGAGATTTCACCGAACCGTTTTTGCAAAAACTAATTATCAATTAGCCGATTCATCACATCAGCAGACTTGGCAACAGTGTACGCGATGGTACAACCGTTAACCGTATACAAAACTATGACAGGAGCTGACCGCGCGCGCGGCGGACCCTCAATACTGGGCATTCTGCGCGGGAAATTTTGAATATTGATTTAGAATCATAATTGTCAATACGCGTATACAAGGTTGTGAACT
>JAPYZK010008202.1:0-13333 GCA_030522785.1 Platygaster equestris
TGTTCGATTTCGAGTTCGATTATGATTTGAACGAGTTCGATTTCGAGTTCGAATTAGATTGAATTTTTACGTGTTCGGTTTCGATTTCTACTTCGATTAGGATTCGTAGGTCTTTGATTTAGATTACGAGTTCGAGTTCGATTGACTTCATGAGTGTTCGATTTCTATTCCGAGTTCGATTTCGATTAGGATTTGCACTTGTTTGACTTCGAGTTTGATTTCTATTTCGATTTCGATTATAATTTGTACGTGTACGATTTCCATTTCGATTTTGATTAGAATTTGTGCAGTAATAACTGTACAGGGAATCCACGGTTTTTTTTTGTAAATTATCACCCCGGAATCCAAAAATATTTTCTGATTCCCAGTATACGTCCTTTTCTCCGTGTTCTCATTCGCATTAGATTTTTGTTCGCGCTCGTCGCATAAATCCCGATTACCCGACGAATCGATGAAAGCGTAAGAGTCGGATTCGGGATATTCATAGCGGAATTAATGCGGGGAAAAATAAATAGCGGAATCCGATAATCGAGCGAGAGGATCGGTTAACGCACAAACGCTCTTATCTCGGTCCTTTGAATGTGTATATTTTCCGCGTCTCGTGTACCGCGCGAAGGGGGTTTTAATAGTAACGCCGAGGCAACGACGCTCGTTATATTATGATATACCGAACGATAGGGGCGACCAAATTAATGACGAAACAAGCACCGGGTTCAGCCAGCCACCACTACGTTCGACGCAATGCATCATCTTTAGCCGTACAGATAAATCTCGAAAGCACTCGCACTTTTTCCACCCGAATCCCGTGATTCCCGTATTTATTACTTATATTTCATGGTTTAATTACCAGCTTTCCCTTCTTTTTTCACGAGGGTTGAAAAGGAGGGGAAAATGGGGTTCGAGGATGGTGAGGGAGGTGTCAAGAGTGGGTATTTTGGAAAATATTAGAACAGTAGTATAAGAATGGATTTTTCGGAAATTTGGATTCCGAAGTGTTAGAAGTTTCGAAATTTTTGAAAGTTCTGGGATTTTGGAGTTTTCGTGAATAGTTAAAGA
Source organism: Platygaster equestris (assembly GCA_030522785.1). Lineage (NCBI taxonomy): Eukaryota > Metazoa > Arthropoda > Insecta > Hymenoptera > Platygastridae > Platygaster > Platygaster equestris. The sequence continues at coordinate 1,057 of JAPYZK010008202.1, forward strand.
ATTTTGAAAAAAAAAAAACTTTACTTTGTGTTTGTGTTAAAGTTTTGAAGCTTAGAAATTTTGGATTTTGAAATGATTTTACGTTAAAGATTCAAAAGTTTTGTCGAATTTGGAAAAATTAAAAGATTTGCAGCATTTCGAAGTTGCGGAGTGGGAAAGTTTTGGAAATTTTTAGTTTTTGAACTTTTTAATCTTTGGAAATTTTGAAAGTTCTTCAATTTCGAAGTTTTGTAGTGTTGTGGAGTTTTTAATTTTTTGAAGTTTCAGAAATTTTATGAATTCCAAAAATTTTGGGACTTGAAAATTGTCAAGATTGTGCACAAATTTAAAAGCTCACACGATTTTAAGTGTTGGATTTTTTAAATTCAGAAGTTTGGAAGCATTGAAGTTTCAAATTTGTTTGAATTTCGGGATTTTGAAGTTTCGACGAATTTGGATGAACTTTGGAGTTTAGCAAGATTTTGAAGTTTTTAAGTTGATAATTTTCAGAAGTTTCAATTTTCGGAACTTGAAAGCTATGGGAATTTTGGAAGATCTGAAATTCCGGAAGTTTTAATCGTTTTGGAATTTGGAACTTGTTGAAAAATCCGAAGATTTTAAAGTTCGAAAGATGTAAAGTTTTGGGATTTTTAAGGTTCGAAAGTTAGGAAGCACTGAAGTTTAAAAATTTTACGAATTCTAGGATTTTTAAGTTTTTACGAATTTGAATGAATTTTAAAGTTTGTCAACATTTTTAAGTTTTCAAGTTGTAAAGTTTCGGAATTTCGAAGTTTTGGAATTTTTCAAACTTTTGAAATTTTGGGAGTTTTTAGACTTTTGGAATTGTTGTTAAAAAGTTGTTGGAAATTACAACGAATTTTTGAGTTACAAAGTTGTCAAGTTCTGGAATTTTCAAAGTTTGAATGTTTACGTATGAAAATTTTCGGATTTTGAATTTTCGATGAGTTCGGATGAATTTCAAAGTTTCCAAGATGTAAAGTTTCGGAATTTGAATTTTTGGAACTTTTCAAGCTTTGAAAATTTGGGAGAATCTGTAAATTTGAAGTTTCGAAAAATTACGAATTCCGGAAGTTTCAAAAATTCCGGGAATTTCTCAATTTTCGAAAATTTTAGACATATGAAGTTTCAAGTATTTCGAAGTTCCAAAATTTTCGAAATTTCGGAATTTCGAAGTTGAGGCAAATTTATGAGGATTTGGAAGTTCTGAACAATTTTCAAGTCTAAAAGTTGTCAGATTTTAGGATTTCAAAAATTCTAGAAATACCGAAAATTCTGTGGTCCTGAAGAATTTCGAAGCTTCAAAAACTTTGAAAGCTTTTCGATTTCACAGCTACGAGTTTCAAAGTTATCTGATGCTTCGAAATATTCGAAATTTTTCAAGTTTTGCCGTTTCAGAATTTCAAAGTTTCAAAAAATTCTGTTCCACCAATCATATATTTCATTAAAGCAATCTTGTTGACAATACAAAACCGAAAAACCAGCCAAACATTAACAATTCGACCTGAAAAATAACATTACTGTCCCGGAAAACCCAGAAATGTCACCTAACTTCACACTCCGAAAACCTCAACAACCTTGATAAAAATGCATTCACAAATCCATATCTTCACAATCATCTCCTAATATTTATTCTGCAACTCAACAACCCACTTTTCCCAACAGCACGAAAAAATTCAATCATCGCCACATAAAACAAAAAGAATTCGCCAACGAAAAACGTAAAAAAACCTTAACCAAGGGCTCCCCCCCCCCCTCCTCCCCTCCCCCGTCGAAATGAAGTTCGAACGAGTCTCGAAGAGGGAAAAAATTGGCCGGGGAAAGTTTGCCCAATTATTTCTTGGCAGTAAATTTTTTTGCCCCCTCGTTCCGCAGATTTACAGATTGCTCACACACCCGCCCCCCCCCCTTACCCTCTTTTTTTATCGCTTTTTACTTGTACAACCACGGTCGTATAAATTCGTTCGCGCGTGACTGCTCAATTTGAATAAATATTGATTGCCCCCACGATTATCGCGTCATGCGACGAACAATTGGCAAGGAGCAAATAAACACTCCACCCCTGAGACAATTATTCCTCATTTTGTAGAACGCTTTTATTTCTTTTCGGTAGGGGGAAAAGTTTCCCCTTTTTATTGTATCGTGGAATCGTTTTTGTAAGGCAAACAAAGTGTTGATTATTTATGAAGAAATTTTTCTTAAGGTGTCAGTTAATTTTTGGGGGATGGGAAGGGGGGTGAAGTATTTTGCCTAGCCAATACATATTGTACCTTTCCCCAAAGATCTATCATATTTTCATTCCTTCGTGTTGCTGAATTGTAAATTTTAGCGTATCTCCAGAAATCCTGAAATCTTGAAAAATTCCAATTCACTCAAATTTTGCCGACGGTTTCTATTTTTCGTAATATGTTAAAAATTGTAAAGTATAGCCAAAATATTCAACATTCGCAGTATTCTGAAATTCTTAAAATTTTGCAAACGAAGCGAATTGTTCTCAAAAATTTTTAATACTCCACAGAATTTATAAAACTGGTCTAAATTTTGAAAATCTTCAACATTCAATGTTGAATAAAATCGGTCATAGATGAAAAAAGAATTTTTCGCTGTTGAATCCATTTGTCAAACCTAACTAATATTACCTTCCCCTAAAAATCTGTTATATTTCTATTCCTTCATTATTGGAAGTCACCCCTCCGGATTTTCCACGAAAAATCACGGAAATAATTCATCCCCAAATAGCCGCAATTTCACGAAAATAGATCGTAAAAATCGAGGAAGACGCTATTAACGAAAATTCGTCGGTTCGATTTTTCGCGATGAATTTGATATAGAATCGCGTTATTTTAGATCGCCGTTGAAATATGAAACCGTGCAGTGTTTTTACGACGAATTTCCGTTAGCGGAAGTGCAGTTTTATGATTTCATTACCGGGGGATAACATGCGGGAGAGTGCGCTTTTGATGGAGGAAACAAGATAGCCGGAAAAATGATTGATCCAGGGTGTTTAAAAATCTCCTAGGCTTTCGAGAGGGGATTGGGTGTGTTGAATACGGGATACGATTCAATGCGGGGATGATGCGTCGTGCCCGGACGTCCTGTGATAATCCGATGAGGGGTATCGGGATCTGGGATTTTAAGGACGATCTGAAGGAGAAATCCTCGGAATCCTTTGACTCTCGTTAGGACAAGTTCTGTTTCTTTATGACGAGTTTTTTGACGGTATTGATTAATTTATTTGGTAACAGTAGTATACCTAGGACAGTTCTAGAGCACTTTGAAAATTTTGAAAAATTTCAGGAATTCTCGTAATTTTGAAAATTTGTTATTAATTTTGAGAAATTTCGCAAATATGCAACATGCAATTTTTTAGGATTAGACAATAATTCTAAAATTCTACAGATTTTGAAAAAATTCAGAAATTTAGAGAATTCTAGAATTTTTTTTTAATCCTGGAAATTTTTAACTTACGTAAATTTTAAAATTCAAACTTTTTGAAACTTTAACGATCCCCTAAATTTTCATAATTACGAGAATTCTCGAAATTTTTCAAAATTTGTAGTATCAGAACTGACGTAGGTGTACTACTGGTAACTGATGGTTTTTTTTATTTTCGTTTCACTATCTTTTAGATCGAAATAGTCAGAATTTTACTGCTTTAAATAATGACGGTTCATTTAACGATAAAATAGTCATTTTTTAAGATCTGACTGTGAAATAAGTGAATTTCTTTGATTTTAACTTCGTCTTCATAAATTCATTTTATTTATTCATTAATTCGTCTTTGATTTTAACAGTTAAACGACTGTTAAAATCGAAGATGTAGTAAGGGATAATTTTACATCATTTAAATTGATAATTTCAATAATTTTACATTATTTATTTATATTTATAATTCTACACATTTAAATTTGCAACTTTTTCGTCTAACTTTCAACTACCATTATTTTGACATTTTCAGGATTTTATATTGGGTATTTTAAAGTTTGAAAAATTCCAACAAGATTAAAAACTTTCGAATTCCGAAAATTTTTGAACATTTTTGAAAAATTCGAAATTTTTACTTACCAAAACCTCCGAAACTTCAGGATTTAAAAATTTTCAAAAACTCAAAGATTTTGTGATTCGACTTGAGGCGAAACTTGGAACTTTTCTACTTTTTTAGAAAATTTCACCAATTTCTAAAATTACGAAAGCCTGAAATATCAAAATGGTTCAAGATGCTTAGGAACTTGGGAATTCATAAAATTTTTCATCAAAACTTTCAAAATTTCAACTTTTTTGAACTTCGAAGTTATTAAGAACTTTCAAAATTTCAACAAATTTACGATCTGATGATTTATCGATTTTTCGAAATTCTCCACAACTTGACAATTCTTCCCAATTCTCCAAACTTCAAAATTTCACTGTTTCTAGAACTTCAGAATTTTATGTCTAAAACTTGGATACATCCAAAAATTTGTGAGGCTTCTAAACTATAAAATTTCTAAATTTTTCAAAATTCTTGAAAACTTAGAAATTTCAGACTTTCAAATTTTCCGTAACTTTTGAAACTTCATAATTTTTCGAAACTTAAAAACTCCAGTACTCTAAAAGTTATCAAAGCTTCAAAACATTCAGAATTCAGTCAATTCTAAAACTTTACGATTCCCAAAATTCTAAAAATTTTCAAAAAAAACTTTGAAATCGCAGAAAGTCTTCAGAATTTGGAATCTTGCAAAATTTTCACATTTTCAACGCTTCAGGGCTTAATAAATCTATGCAAATTGCAAAACTGTACTTGCGAAAAACTTTACAGTTTATCAAAATTCTCTCAAACTTCGATACACCTAAAATTTGTGGGGCTTCAAAGCTATAAAACTCCGAAATTTCAAAAAATAAAAAATCTCCAGAATTGTGGATCTTGCAACATTTTCAAATTCCAAACACTTTAGAAACACATGAGTCTACTTAAAAACTCGGAAATCCCAAAACTTTGCAAGTTAAAAACTCCACAATTTTTCGAAATTATCATCTTCGAATCTGAAATTCGTAAGACTTCGAAGGACTTCAAAAACTTCATAATGTTTCAAAAATTAAATTTAATACTCCAGTACTTGAAAAATTGCCAAAGCTTCAGAACTTCGAAAACTTAGATTTAAATCTAGATCTAAAATTAAATTACGACTCTCAAACTTTCAAGTCACAAAACTTCGAAATTTCCAAAATTCAAAAATCTCCAGAATTTGAAATCTCGCGAAATTTCCAAATTCCAAACATTTCAGAACTTCTTAACCCTCTAAATCTTCAAAATCCTCATTTCGCAGACATAAATTCATACAAATACCGTATAGAAAAAAAAAACTTCTCTTCTCGATCAAAATCTTGGCTACACCTCTGATTAAAATATTCAAAAATTCATACATCAATATATAATCAATGATTAATACATTAAAAAATATATTTCTACTGACATCAACTGAATACTCCAATACTCCAAAATATTCCAATCCACCCCTATTCCCTAAGGTCAATCATTTCTCCTCAAACCCCACACAAGTCTCGAATCCTTCATCGACTGAAGACACTCCAGACTTTGATTCCCCGACGTGACTCCCGCGAAATCGCGAATACCGACGACCAGGCGCGTTCACGTACAGGCCGTTTTCCTCGCTTTTCTCGCCTTTGAGGCAAAAGCGCCCGGAGCGCAATTTGTTTGCCGACGCCGGGACCAAGAGACAAAGCTGAAAAGTAGGGGAGGTATTAGCCCGAGAAAAGCGAGCTCAAGAATCAGCGCTAACTTTTCCCCCAGCGATTTCGCGAGGGGGAAAAAAAGCTCCTCGATCCCGTGGGATCTTTCCCCGGAAAATACAATGTTTTCCCTTCCCGAATCATAAGTTTTCCCACGGCGACTTCGGCGTTTCCGTCTTCGATGGCGGTGAAAACCCCCGAAATGAAGGGTAGGTCGACACTTTGGGAGGGTTATCTGGAGGAATTTACTATTTTTTCGAAATTCCTAAGAACTCCTGTGTACCCCCGCCCCCCCCCCCCCCCACACCCACCCCCACCACCCCCGCCCCGACTCGCCCCACAGCCACCCCGCCTTCTGCGCACCAAATCATCAATGAAAACATTTCTCTTCGGGCACTTTGAAAAAAAATTAATATTCACCGATCTTTGAGAAATTTATCATTTTTTCAAAATTCCTGAGGATTCCTGTGTACCTCCCCCCTCCCCAAAAAAAAGACAATTTCTAGATCAACGACTGTCATGGAAAATCAACCCCGATTTGAATAATCAGTGAAAAAATTTACCCTCGGGCGCTTTGAAAAAAAGTTTACATCCATCGATCGGAACGAAATTTCCATAACGAACGATCAACAGGATATTTCGAGACATATTTTTCCATTTCCTTTCCTTGAGTCCCATTCGTGCTCGAGCAATTTCAGCTGATTGCGATTTCATTAACCGTGGAGGACGTATGATTTCGTTACAATTTCTTCTAAGACCCGGTTAGCGAAATGAGTTTTTCCCCTTTTTCCTGCCTCACCTGTTACGATCTTCACGTCCGCGCTTTCACCTTGACGAGGTTTCCCTTTTTTTTTAGCGCGAATTTTCTAGGATTTCCGGGGGCTTTTTATTTCATTGGATGAGAGGGTTGTTTAAGGGGCAATAAAGTCGAAACGATCGGGACAAAAGTTTGAATGGGGATGGATAAATTGGGGAAAAATGAAACGAAACGAGCGGCGTTTTCGATGGCGAGTTTAGAAAATGCCCCTGGGGGAATTAGAGAGCAACAGAAAATGGCTCCCGAGCGGAAAACTTGTGGATCGATGATTTCATTTGGTAATCGTTCGGGGGCCGCGATGCGCAGTTGGCGCGAGTATTACGCGATGGCGAGATTATTAGGACGGGGGGTTTTTTCGAGGGGACGAAAATTGCGGGCGTTTTTATTGTTTTGGGGGATGTTTTTTATGAGTGTGCGTGGGAGGTGGTGTTTGATGATTTTTCTGGGGAATTTTTTCTGATTACGAATATTTATTATGATGAGTAGAAAATGAGATTTTTGTTCCGAAGAAAATGAATGTACTGGATGTAATTTTTGAATTGATAGTAACAATACACGAGAAATGTTAAATGACAAACAAATTGAAGTTTTTAAAGTCGTATAAAACAAAGGTTTTTTGGACTTGAGTAACAAATTTTGGAATTATCGAAAACTTATAAGAATTTTAAAAGTTTGCTAAGGTTGTCCAAAAAACAGAATATTCATAATGATGTCAAAAACATGTAAATCTGAATTTGGAACGGTATTTGATTATTCTTTAAAAATAAACCGGGAATATGGGAATTGTATTCCGAAATTTTTGAAACTTCGTAATTTTTCTAAGTATAGAATATCAAAAAGTTCCGATATTTTCATGATTCATTCAAAAATTTACAGCTTCCCAACTTTTAAATACTTGAAAAATTTTTAATCATGAAATTTTAAAAATTTTGACATTTCTGTACTCTAGAACTTTGGAACACGTACAATCTTCGAAATTCGCGAAATTTCCAGAACTTCAAAATTTCAAAACTCAATGATCGGTGATCTTTGTAATTTTTGTAAACTTCAAATTTTTTGGACATTCTCGAAAACTTCGAAATTTCAATATTTGTATAACTTCTAAAATTTCTAGATTTTCTAAAACTTCAGAACATTATGATTTCTTAAAACTTTGAAATTCCATAAAATTCAAGAATTCCCAAGCTTCGAAAGTTCCAAAGTTTCAAATTTTAAATCTTAACAGCTTCGAAACTTAAGAAGAATTTCGAAATTCCTTGGCTTAAAAACATCAAAATACCTGAAAACTTGAAAGCTTGCGAAATTTGAAGAACATCAGAAATGTCGAAACTCAATAATTTTTCATCTTCAAAATTCCTAAAATTGTCTAAGTTCTTAGAAATTTTCGAAAATTTCGAAACTCCGACATTCTACAATTTACACCTTCTAAAATTTCCCAAACTTCCCAAACTTCAGAAATTCATAACTTTTCGAAACTTGAAAATTCCGAAAACAAAAAGTTCCAAAACTTTACAACTTTAAAGCTTGAAAATTCTCAAATTCCAAAAATTCCTAAATTTCTAGACTTAAAAACTCGCAAAATACGTAAAAACTTCAAAAATCGCAAATTTTCAAGACCTTTACATTACTAGTACGGTGAAGACTACTTTACCGTACCCTTTTACGGTACGAAAACGTTTCTACCGTACTCGTAATGTAAAGTATCGTACATTACTCGGACGAAAAATAATTTTCTCACTCGTGTGATTGTAGTCCTCGGCTTCGCCTCAGACTACAACCTTCACACTCGTGGAAAATATTTTACTGTCTTAGTAATGTAGTATACTATTAAAAATGTCAAAACTCAATAACTTCCAAACTTGAAAATTCAAAAAGTATCATAAAATTGATTATAAATAATATTTTGTAATATTTTATTGTGTATTAATCGCTCATTTTGATCGGAATCACTTAATTTCGATCGAATAAGTGATTGTTATTTCGCGCGTTCGTAAATTACCTGCTTTGAACGAATAAAATTATTCTATACTGTCTGTTCTCTGAGTTTGAATCAGTCGAGTTCAACCTTCCTAGTGATTTTAGTTTTTATAAAAACCTTATAAAAGTATTGAGTATTTTCTATACAACAAAAAAATGAACATTTTATAAGGTCGATTTTATAAAACTTTCATAAAATGTCCATAAAATAAGCAATTTTTATAAAAAGATTGTATAAAAACTGTATACAAATATTTTTTTTATGAAATAAAATTTTCTCTAATTTTTATGAAAAAAATGTTCGATAGAATTTGTATAAAACCGATGTATAAAAATTGCGTATTTTATGAAAGTTTAATAAAAATTGCGTATTTTATAAAAGTTTCATAAAATCAATGTTATTAATAAAAATAACATTTTATTGAAAATTTGTGATTTTCATAAAAAGGGCCATTCATAAATCACGTGATGCGAATTTCGACATATTTTGACCCCCCCCTCCCCCCTACGTGACGCTTTTTCGTATGCTTGTAACACAAGTATCACATGATTTATGAACGGCCCCAAAGTAAAAAAAAATCACTAGGACCATCAAATCCAATTCTATTTTTTCATTAGGACAATCAATTATAGTAATCGATTATAATGTTTCCAAAAATAAAAAAACTATCATTTTTTGCTTGATTTATAGTGATTCATTTCCACCATTATAGTCCTAAAATTTTTCGCAAATACTCGCGAGAAATTCTGCGGCCTTTTCGGAGCGTGACAGTCAGGACGGTGCAATTTATATTTCAGATCACTTGGATCGACGGGCTCGGGAACGTGCTGTACAAGGGTATCGAGACGACTCAGGAACCGTACGCAGACGGGCCACTTTTCACAGTGAGATCCGTCTTGACGGTGATGCCACGAAAGGAGCACGACAACACTACCTTCACGTGCCAAAGCCAAAATGCGGCCAATCGTTCCCCACAGAGTGCCAAGCTTCGCGTCGAGGTAATTAATACTTTGTTCTCGACGATTATTCAGAGCTATACCTACATCGAGAGAAATTTCCTGTTTTGGTAACGGGAAAAAATTTCCTGAGTCGAAAAATTTAGGGAGAATTTTGAGTATAAATTGAGCATACTAAAAAAATCAGTGGACTTATGGATTTTGTCGAATTTCGGTCTGGAATGGATTTTGAACTTTCTTTCTAATATGAAATTGCGATCGACAGCGTCGGAAAAATCGAGGAAAATAGATGATTTGTTTTTCACGATTTGAAAAAAATCGATCTCAATTTAAAACGCCTGAAATTTGGAAATGATGGAAAATTTGGAAAATTAATTCGAAGAAGCAGAATGAACACTTAAAAAATTGTGAAAGGAGAGTAAAAAGATTAACATTGAAAATGAAAATAAAATGTCGATTAAAATACGGAATTTCGGGAAATTAGGGAGTTTGGAATTATTTTGAAAATCTGAAACATGTGAGGAGTTAGAGAAATCTGGGAAATTGAAAACATTTTAGAATTTTTGGATAATTGCAGAATATATTATGAGGATCCCGAAAGTATCAAAAATTGTTAAAATTTCGACCATCTTAAATTTCAAAAATTTGTGAGATATTTTTTGGAATATGGAAAATTTTTAAATGTTGAAAAATTAGTCAATTTCAAAAATTTGAAACATTTAAGATTTCAGAATCTTGAAGAACTTAAAAAAACTGGAAACTCCATAAGGATATTCCGAAAAGTTGAAAGTTTTGGAGAATTAACAATTTTTGAAAATTTGTATGAAATTCAAGAATTTGGGGAATTTTTGAGATTTTTTTCTTTCAGCTTGATCTTCCGAAATATTGAAATTGAAAATGAATATGAAAAATGGATACAAATTTGAAAATTTCAAAATTTGAGAGCTTAGAATTATTTTCAAAATTCAAAGAAAGTTACAGTTTCGAAAAATCTGTGAAATTGAAAATATTTCAGAATTTTCGGATAATTTCAAAATATATTCTAAGGAACCCGAAAGTATTCAAAATTCGTGATATTTTTTTGAGAATAAAAATCGGAAAATTTTAGAGTGTTCGAAAATTCGTCAATTTCAAAAAATTCGAAACATTTTAAAAATTGCTAAATGTTAAAAAACTTTAAAAAATCGAAAATTAATAACATTCCGAAAAACTTCTAAGTTTTAGAGGATTAAAAATTTTTGAAAATTCCATAAAATACAAGAATTTGGGATTTTTGTTTTTCAGCTCGATTTCTCGAAATTCAGGCGTTTCTGAGTTGGGTTTCTCAAAAAAATCTATAAAAACCGTAAAAAACCAATCATTTCATATTTTCTATGGTTTTTTATGCCGCCAGGGTAATTAGTTGTTTGAATATTGATGATTTTAATCTCATGATTTTATTCCAATGACATACATTCATTCAAAACTTGAAAATAAATTCAAAATTTTAAGAAATTCGTTGTAAAGTGAGTGAAATTTCAAAAGGATTACCTTTTTCATAATGTAACCGAGAACGGGCTCAATAATTTACAGTAATTCGAGAAGCTAAATCTATATTAATACAATTCTCTGATAATTTATTTCTGCAAAATTAGCACGAAACTCGAAAGCATTTTTACCTGTTTTCAATATTCAAACGTGTGGAAACGACTGAAAAATGTCTAGACAGTCATTAAATACCATGAATTTTTCTCGAAATTCAATTATTTCACACCTAAGTTTCAATTTGATTTAAAAAAAAACACATTCAGCTTCATTAATAACTTTTTCACACTTCGTCCGAACTTTTGACCATTTCATTCTTTCTTCACAATTATCCAAATTCGAATGATTTTTCAATCGTTCAAACATTTTCTATTCAGATACTCCAATTTTGACATTTGAAATTCAAAACCTTTTTGCACTGTCAACTGTCATACTCTACAGTTCAACTGACCGAAATCAACTTCTCCACCGTCTCTGAACTTTCCCCCCATTCTTCTTCATCAACCCCCTTCAGAAGCTAAAATCGTCTCCCACCAAAAATCAACGATTCCGAATAATCGTCACAATAATAACGCGATTGGCCGCTCGTCTACGAGAAACGTTTCATTCCCAACGGTCGACCCTCATGTTAATGCAATGCAACGTCCCAAATTGATTTCATTCCCGGGAGTAAAAACTGAAAACGTGACCGTACTTTCGCGCGGAATTATATTCGCCCGAGACGTGTCTCGTTCGGGTTTCGTTTGGCGGGACCAAAAAATACGAGGGGTTGAAAAAGAAAATGGTGGAAAGTCGAAAAAAAGAAAGTCTTGAAATGCATCGAGCGAGTCTTCGGGAGGGAAGTTTTCCTAACGAAGGATGAGCCCGTTCCCGGGGACTTGTGTTAAAGTTTTCTCAAGTCGCTTGGTATTCCCAACCAGGTTCGTTACGCGCCGAAGGTTACGCTAAAGATTCGATCGGGGCTGTCGAAGAACGACAAAATAGTCGAGGGCACCGAGCTCAGATTCCGCTGCTACGCCGAGGCCAATCCACCCGTTCAGGAGTACAAGTAAGACGCAACTACCGAACTTTCGGCCGGCTCTGATAATCTATTGATGGGGCGAAACGAGGGCTTGTTGCGGGGCACTTTCCATTTCCGACCCCGCGGGGATTTTCGAGACTTGATGTTGAATGATTTGTCTTTATACGAGTTTTGATGAGATTCGATGGGGATGGGGGGGGGGGGGGGGGGGGGGGGGAAGGGGGAGGGGGGGGGGGGGGGGGGGGGGGGGGGGGGGG
>JAPYZK010008203.1:0-11499 GCA_030522785.1 Platygaster equestris
ATCGACTGCTCGCGACGATAATATTTTTTTCCTTAGGCGCCCGTTAAGCACACATTAGGTGCACTTTAGCGCACGTTAAGTGCACGCATGTAAGGTGCACGTAAGTGCACGTTAGGTGCACGTTGGTGCACGTTAGGTGCACGTTAGGTGCCCGTGCGTATTAATAGACACTTCCATAGAAAAATTACAATAATTTGACCGTACGAATAAGTTTTTTATATTTCTAATAATTATCAACACTTCAGCAATTTCCCATTTACAGGAGCAGTTCCCATATTGAAGTTATCCTTCATTCTCGCGTTTATGATGTACATCGCAATTTCTCGTGATATCGGAGGGATTTTCGGAAGATTTCTCCTCGAGATAATTATACGGCTGGCGCGAAATATCGGTTGTTCGCATGCAAAGCAGGGCAATTTCTTGGGGACCGAGGAAGCGACAAGAGTGGCTCATTAGCGCAAGATCGTGAGAGAAAAGCTTTTTTTATGATAAGCCAACGGCGATAATGAGGATGCAAGGAAGAAAGGAATGAAAAGAGAAAGCGATGTTCAAAAATCGCCACTGAACGATGGAAATTTTACCAAAATTTCATTCCGTTTTCCCTAAAAATTCGAAGCTGCTCAGATTTTAAAAAACACTCACCAAAATGAAGCACAAATTCCCGAGTTGCTAAAATTATGAAAAAAATTGTCAAAAACCCTTCCAATTCGAACAATCAGATTGTCTCACAACAATAATAATCCCTAATTATTACCAAGTATCCTATTACCCCTGAAAATTCGAATTACCCCCCCCCCCCCCCTTTCCATCAAATTCTCCACACACAAAAATGAATGAAAGATTCCCCCCAATTCGCTCGCATTCCCGACTGAAATAAAACCGACCTTGCGCGTCTCGAATCGCGTCACCTACATCGGCGACTGATAAAATCGTATAAATAACCGCGAATTTTCCACCAAGTTTCCGAATATTCGCAGGGTCAAAACAAAAAGAAACGTACTGCAAAACGTTCTCTCGTTTTTTACGTGAACAAGCATTTCCGAGCCGGAGACGACGTAATTGAGCGTGCGAGTCGTCCCTACTAAATGCCGGCTTTTTTCCGGCATTTCCCCTCCGGTGGAACGGAATAATGCGCGGCTAGTTGAGCAACATTGAAAGGGCCGAACAATTTATTCATTGAGAGAGGACGAGACGCCGGGAAACAACTACGGCCGAGTAGTTAGTCGGGGCCGAGAGTGTGGGACCTGCGGCTCAGCCGGAGCGTGTCATTAGCGCGATCTCCGTGCGCGTATGCATGTACACGTAGCCCCCATTACATTATATATTCGAACGTTCGACTCCGACAAAGACCCTCCTTATTTCCGCGTTAAACGTACATTGCGAAATTTAACTCTTGAGTCACGGAAATTTGGCAGAACTTTTTTTTTTCGTAAATTATTCTTGAAAAGAACATGCAATGGGAGAAAAGGTTTGGTGAGCCTTATCTGATTCTAAAAGAGTGAATTTATAATGACTTTCGATGAGTATGTGTTGAGAAAGCTTCTATGAAATATGTACATGATTATAAAAGAGGATAAAATTACTTTTGTATTTTTTCTATATTTCTATAGATAATAATTCCTTCTTGAATTCAGGCTGAGATAAATGTCTCGGGATGTTTTTTCGATTCTTAGCAATTTTGAAAAAAAAAAAAAAAAATCCTACATTCGTCGAATTTTCTGCAGTTAAGAATTTCCAAAAGTTACAAACAATGCAAAAACAATTAATCGACAAGTTTTTTGAACATTGAAAGTATGATTCGAAGTTATTACGTAAAATGAAACAGAAATTGTACAACTTTCGCAAACACAAATCGAGAGTGTTCAATGTTATGCTTTACAGATTTTTTATTGTTACGTCAATTTTTCATGATTCGTAGAAACTCTAATGATTTCATCTGAAGATTCGCGCAAACAAAAAATTATCTCTTAATCAGCAGTACTTTTTCAAGCTGCGTAACAAAATTGCACAAACAAAAGAAAAAATTATTGTTTTAACTGTTAATTGATAGTTTCAATTGAAAAAAGAAAAAAAAATCCGACAGAAAATAGTATTTGCAATGATGTGATTTTATTTCGTTTTTTATTATTTGGATGCGAAATTCCAAACAATACTCAGAGTAAAAGAAAGCAATTATAATCGGAAACATGCGATAAAAGAAAATTTCAGAAATACCACAAGTGTTACACAACAGAAACACACATAAATTAAAAATACACTGTTGTAGTCATTATGAAAATGAAGCTTCATTCATTTATATAATTTGTATAACTTATTGCAAAAAGCATTGTGAAAACTATTAAAACTAGCAGAACATAATTCACTATTGCGGATTTCAAAAATTTGTTCAGTTTAACAACTTCGCAATTTTAATTTTAATAATAAAAAAAAGGAAAAAAAATAGAAGAATACAGACTCTGGATTCTCAAATTTTTAATAATTATGTTATAAGTAAATTCACAAATCAAAGATTTCCAATTTAGAAATCCGAGAAATTTACTCGAGAAAATTTCATGATATCGGTTATAAAATTATAAACCAAAAAGTTCAACATATTTAAAACTTTTCAAAATTTATCTAGGAATGTGAAAAAATTTCGAAATATTTCAGTGGTCTCACGTGTTATGCTTTTTCCTAAAAATTACAAGTTATTAAAAAACCATATTTATCTCGCGAAATTGCAAAAACCAAAAAAAAAAAAAAAAAAAAACGGCGTCTCGTTAACCGTTCACTCTAGGGCATACTTCCGGCGATATCGGAGGGTCCCCCGGAAGTGACTGTACACGAAAGCCCCGACGATTGGCGGGAATCATTGTAATTAGAGGTTTCGTGACGCATCCGAGAGAACGAGAAAAACCGCCTTAACCCCGCGATTACGGTGATTGTTGGATTCGAGAAAATGAGTCAGCTCGCGAAAGTGACGCAAGAGCGTGGCTCGGAAAAGTATCCGCGTTACAACGAGCCTCGCGTTATTATGATGCGACGACATTGCCTTTGGGCTATTTTCGTATCACGGGACCCTCGCGACTCGCGTTCAATCGGTATTTTCATTTTTTTCTGAACAACTAGTGGAATATATTTTACCAAGTGACTTTTTTTAAGGAAACGCATTTTTTTTTTCTTTCGAAATTTAAATTTCGAAAATCATTACAATGGAGAAATTTTCACGATTCAACGACTTTTATGGATATACCTTTTTCAAAAAAACGATAAGGATTTTCTATGACGTTCAAAAATATTATGATATCTTTTCAGACGACTTTCAGAAATTCTCAACATTTTTTTCAACTTGCTATAATTTTTCGGAGAAAAGATACATTCTTTTTACGTAAAGTCAAACTTTTCCCCCCTCCCCCCTTCCTTCCAGACCGTTACGTAATTTGATTCAACGATTTTTTTTAATGTTATAAAAAGTCGAAAATTCCCAAAAATTTTTTACCGTTCTTACAGGCTTGGAAAGATAAAAATCCTTTAAAATATAAAAACAATCTGGAAAATCCGTAAAAACATTAAATTTCACAATCTTCGAAAATACCTGCTCAAAAATTTCAACACAACTGATCCAAATTTCTACACCAGATGATTATTCTCGGTGTTCACTCTCAAAATCGATTAAAAGTCTCGGTAGAAACCGAAGAAGCTAATTATAAAAAAATAAAAATAAAAAAAAAGATCAAACAAACGGCGTAAAACCGAGTCGTAAAAAACTGGACTAGACTTTGACACGTCAATAAATTGACCGATCTATTGCAATTTAAGTTAATAATAATTAGGGCTTCCCACCCTGTGAGCGATGATCTCACATTAGAAGATTCGAAGATGTTTCGAACGATATTATTGTGAGAAAAAAATGTCCCTACTTTGTGATTCAGCCCTTGGTATTTGCCTCATTGACTCGTGCGGGATTTCATTGAGACGAATCTTTGGTTACCGCTGTTAATGCGTATATTAAAAGGCCCTCGAGAAATATTGTCGGGGGCTTATCAGCATTCCGCGCGCTCGACTTTCAAGAGGCCGACAGTCACGAGAGCCGTGCGGCCTATTTATGCGTCTTTTATTCTCGGGGTCAGGAGCTGCGATTGAACGGTTATGCCGTGGGTCGTTTTGCGTCGGATCAAAATGAAAATGACTCATTTCCCATCATTTTCCAACAATTTTCCACAACTCCAACTTTTATCGATCGACAACTAAATTACACACTTGGAGCTTGTAATCCGTCCTGCCTCGAGGTACCTTAAATTAGCACTGCAAAATAATAGTAAAACTCGAGTTCTACGACTGTTCTACGACTTTTTATGGACAATTATTACTGATTATCATTATAATTATTTATCACCAGGGGCGGACGTACAAAAAATGTTCGGGAGGGGTTTTCGGAAAGAATGTTTATTAATTTTCGAAATTCCTGGAATGTCTAAAATTTTCGTAATTTTTGCGATTCTTAGAATTTGTGAAATTCTTGTGATTTTCGAACCTTCAGAAATGTGTAATATGCTTGTAATTTTTAAAATTTCCAAATTTTCGAAACTTCTAAAATTTGTGTAAATTTTCGGATTGTTTGAAATACTCAAACCTTTGAATGTATAAGAAAAGTTTTAAAATCTGAAAATTTTAGAAATTCTCTGAATTTTCGGAAATTTTATAATTTTTGACATTCTGGACTTTCCAAAATTTTACGAATTCTCAAAATCTTCAAAATGCTCCGATTTTTTAGGTTTATTCGATTCTATAAGGAATTAGAAAGTCTCAGAAATTTTAATGATTTCTGAGATCTCCAAAATTCTCGTAGTTTTTGGAATTTAAAATATTTTCAAAATTACGATAATTGTTGAAATCACTGAAATCGTTGGAATTTCCGAATTCACAATTTTCGACATATTTGTAAGTTTTTTGGAGTAGCAAAAGTTTGATCATTTTTCGAGACTTTCGTAATCCTCAAAATTTCCAAAATTTACAGTTTTTTCGAATTACTTGAACATTTGAAAATTAACAAAATTCCTAGAATTATAAAAAAATTCAAAACCTCTAAATATTTTAAAATTTCATAATTTTTAGAAGTTTCGGAAAATTCAAAACTTACACAATTTTGTCAAAAATTGTAATTTTGAAGTTTCTAATTCTCTAAATTCACGTACAATTTTACACAAATTTGAAAGTACAAAATATTCAGTCTCTAATATTTTGAAGCCCACATTTTTTTCACTTCTAAATTTCTAATCATTTTACTCACAAAAAAAATCAATCTTCTTTAAATTTCGGGAGGGGTTTTAACCCTTAAAACCAAAAAAGCAAATCCTTCGATTCCGAAATTTCAAGGGACCCTAATAACTTCGATTCTTACACAAATTTGCAAAATCATACAAGCTTTCCAAAATCCTTATGAGATTCACAATTGTTATAAAAATCCGATAAAAAATAAAAATTAAAAAATCTCTCAAGTTTTCGAAAATTCTCATAAGAATCAAAATTTCCGATCAGCTGGAAAATAAGCGAATTTTCATTTTGATTCATCCTCGTTCGGGTAAAAAAAAAGAACACATATTTGAGACGCGAAAACCAAATGTGATCGGAAGAAAAAAATCGTGCATAAAAGGAACAACTACCTTGGCCGTTGGAGTGATTCTGTTGCGGCGACTGGGGTTGTCCTTGGGTCAGAATAATTTGACTCTCTAACTGGTGCAATTCGGCCTGCAGCTCGCTCAGCTTGCTGTTGGCCTTCTTCACTATCGTCGCGACGTCGGAGAGCGCCTTGCGATCCGTCGCCACCTCCCGCAACTTTTCCGCGCCCGCTTTAATCTTCAACTCCTGCGAACACGCACAATTTTCCGTCTCGCGTTATTTTCATAATTCGATAATATGTACTACATTGTAACTACATTGTGTGCCCATAAATGGGCGCCATAGATCCACAGACTGTTCATAAAAGCTTTTTCACATATTATGTACGTCGTCATATTGGGAGGGTGTGAGGAGTATGAGATTCGATAACGGCGAATGATTACGAATGATTAAACCGAGTTGTTCAAGTCGACTATTTAGCATTTGAATTCACAGATATTTTTCGAAAAATCATGATGAACTCTGGGACAATTTTTGAATTTTCGGTTTGGACTGTTTCTAATTGTTTTACAGATTGTAGTGCAATTTTATGAGAGAATGGACTATTTTGATGTGATATGACCAAGCCAACATATCGAATGCTCATTCGAGAAATTTTTTAGGGAAATTATGTTTCGGAGAAAAAAACTGTTCTATGACCGATATTGTCCCAAAATTAACTAAGAATCTTTCAACGTTTCCTCAAACTTTGGAAATTATCCAAGCATGTAGCCAGGGAGGGGGCTGAGGCGGCTGAAGCCCACTCCGAAATCTGGTGCAAAAAAGTGTATTTTGGAAGAAAATTGTGAAACAATAATGATTTTCACAAGTGTAAAAGTTTTTGAGAAACTTGATAGTTTTTAACATTTTCAACATTTGAATATTTTCAACAATTTTGGGAATTTTCAGAGTTTGGAGGATTTCAAGAATTAAACAAGTTTTTAGAAGTTTGAAAATCTTCGAATCGTCAAAAATTCTGAAAATTTCGAAGCCGTAAAAAAGTTTTGAAAATTCTGAAAATCCCCAATATTTTTATAATTCTTGGGACTGCGAAAATTTTACGAATTCCCAACATTGTGAGAAACTTGATGATTTAAAATATTTTCAACATTTCAAGATTTTCAACAATATGGAGAATTTTTAAAGTTTGAAGTATTTTGAGGATTGTGGAAGTTACTGCATTTTCGAAAATTTCAAGAATTTAAAAATTTGCGTAAATTTCAGAGATTTGTAAAAGTTTCGAAAATTCTTAAAATTTACAATATTTTCATAATCCTTGAAATTACAAAAATTTTAAGAATTCATCACATTACGAGAAACTTGATTATTTGGAACATTTTTAGATTTTTAACAATTTAGAGAATTTCGAAAGTTTTTTAATATTTCGACAATTTACAGAATTCCAAAAATTTCAGAAATTTGCAAGATTTAAACAAGTGTCGAAAATCTTGAGAATTAAGGCAGTTCTCATAATTCTTGAAATTTTGAAAATTTCACGAATTTATAAAATTTCGAAAAACTTCTGTTTAGTTGAACATTTTTAACATATTCCAATATTTTCAACTAATTTAAAAAATTTTGAAGTTTATAGGACTTAGAAATTTGTCTAACTTCTTGAAATTTTAACAATTTTCAGAACTTCGAAAATTTTGGAAATTTCAGAAATTTGGAAAAGATTTGGAAATTATTAAAATTTACAATACTCCCATAATTATTAATATTCCGAAAAATTTTCGAGTTTCTGAAACTTAAAAAAACTTGACAATTTCGAACATTGTAAATATTTCAAGATTTTCAACAATTTCGCGAATTTCTAAAGTTTGAAGTATTTTAAGAATTAAAGTCTAGAGAATTTCGAAAATTTCCAGAATTTCAAAAATTTCGAACATTTCAGAGATTTCACAAAGTTATGAAAATTCTGAGAATTAAAGAAATTTTCATAATTCTCTAATAAAATTCTAATTTTTGAATTTGTTGAATTAATTTCGACTAAAAATCTCCCCAGCCCCCCCCCCCCCCCCACCCCGAACGAACTGGCTACGTCCTCTAAATTATCGACAAATCAATAAATAAAAACAGATCCAAAATTACGATCAAAACGTTGACCAGTGAGCCTTAAAAATTCTCAAAGAATTTCTCATTTTACTTTCGTTAATGTTCCTGTTCTTTCTCAGTAGTATAAATTTGAGAAAATTATAAAAAAATTGTCTCATTATAGACTGCAAAGAAGAATCGACCATTTTTCAGATTTTTGTTGATTTTGGGTACTTTATTAAACATGCAAAATTTTTCCGAGGGTGAGTATATTCACGTACCATATTAACGCGCTCTGGATTACGCAAGGCAACGCCCGGGCGAAAATACACGGGCGTCCTCGCGATAAATAAAACGTACGCTGTTCATTTCGCAAAAACTTGCAATTTCGCAGCACTCACCTTGCGAATTTCCCGCCTTATGTGGTCCCGAAGCTCGTCGAGGCGCGCTGGGAGGGGCGCCTGCTCGCCACCCACGACCCCGTATTTGTGCGACAAATCGTACAGCACCGGGTGGCTGATGTAGTCGCCCTGAAACAACAATTTTTTTTTTTTCATTCATAGTTTCAAAATCAATGAATTGCAAATTTCGGGTTAACTTTTCAAAAGTTGTATCAAATTGTTTCACATATTTCACCAAAGTTCCGAAAAATGTGGTAGAAATTTAAAAAATATAAATATGCGAAAAGTCCAACACTTTTATAGGACATTTGCCCAAACATCGTCATACAAATCTGTCGATTCGTACAATATTTTCGAAACAAAGCAGATCGGGAATGGAAAAAGCTCTACTGCGCTAAATTGAGAGCGGAAAAAAATCTGCGCTGATACGAGGGGGATTATCAACTTTTTATCTTCATCTTATCATCTCGAGTGGACTTGACGCCGAAATTTGAAGTCATTTTTTCCGTGTTGAGGTAGAATTGAAGTAACGAAGTATATTATTATAATTGCTGTTTGTTTATGCAAAGTTCAAAATTAAGACAGAATAATAAAATAAGCAACTCTAAAATTTCAATGAATATTATTGAACTCTCTAAACGAAATTCATGTACTACAGATTCGAGATATTTTTCATTAATGTCTAATATGAGATGACAGAACAAATTTTGTAGTTGTTGCAAATCGAATAAATTTACTGTAAACGATTGCAACATTTCTTGCAAAATTTTTAAGTGGCTTCGAATAGTTTCGAAATTATAGTGCTGGCGAATTCAGATATTTGGGAAATTAAGATATTTTAATTTTTCACTACTGGGTTAACGAACAAATTAAAAATTCATTTTATCAATTTTCTCATCCAGTTTTCAAGTTTTCAACTTCGGCTGGAAGTGGTTGTTTTTCTTGCAAAAACTTAAAAATTGGTGTAAAATGAATCTTCTAATTTTTAAATAATATCTAAAATTTCTCGTACAAATTTCTGTTAAAGAAATTCATTTTTCGTTGAATTTTTCATTCCTGTTCGATAAATCCTAACAAAAAAAAATGTGTAATGAAATTGTTTTCGAAAATAAGTACAGTGTTCATTTCGTATAATTTTTCAAACTTTGCAGCCTTTAATAATTCCTCATGTCCACACGTGGACATGAGACTGATAAGCTCAGTTTCACCCTAAAACTATCATTTTCTTTATCATGTTGTCTGGATGATTTCAATGAATCACCACACATGAATGGAAACGAAAAGAAAAAACTAGTCCCTATTCATTCTACCCAAATAAGCAAGTGACTTCATGACTGAAAAGTGAGTTTACAAAATAAAGTGCAATAGAATATAAAATGAATGACGAGCCTGAAGCAATAAATGACACTTATCATTGATTAAATCGTGAAAATGAGAATATTGTTTTTAGTTGACAGATAAAAAAATTCATGACTTCAATAACAATGACGTTCGTAATGATTTGTCTGTAAAACATTTTTCTTTTTTTTCCGATTAAATTTTTTTTTTTTTCGTATTTCATCAAAAAAAAAAAAAAAAGGTATTCAGTTAAAAATTTTTAAACACTTCACTCCTCTATCAATCACGTTTTGACACAGAAATTGGAAAAAAATACAAACAGATTCCCGAAATTCTAATAATTATGATTACATGTAAATGAGCCAAAATAACGCGTATTTCGGCATCTTTGTCGATTTTATCGATTACGCTCCAATTCCGCTTTAACGCACTGGGAAATGAAATCACAAGTTTTATACCAGTCTCGGAAATGTCACGCCTCTACAGCCAATCGGATCGCCATTTTTGCGACTATTATAAAATCGAGAGAAAAAAACGGAAGTAATCGAAAGTTAAATCGAGAACCCTCCAAAATTGAATCGCAGAGAACCCCAAGCCAGCATTTATCATGTTCTTAGATTAACCGCGAAATCTGGCAGCATCGTAATTCGCGGTCACGTGACTTTCTTGCGTAAAAAGATCGGAAGTTGAACGACACTTGATTTTCCGGTGAGTTCCGTTACGGATAAACTGGAGTAACATTGACAACAAATTTTTTTTCAATACGGAGAACAAACATATAAATAATGATATAATTATGCTACGAGTTGAAAAAACGACAGATTTTGAATGAGCGTGAGATTGAATTCGATCGAATTTAAAATCGCGCTTTTTGGAAGGGTGGAGTAATATTTTTCTGTAATTCTAAAAAAATGGCAATCATTAATTTTTTCTGCATAATTTTGTATGTAGAATCAAAAAATTCACACACGCATGAAATTCGGTAATTGACGTTCAAACACTATTATATTATAATAAGTATTCAACTGTATTATTCTATCCAATGATGGCCTGAACTTTTGAAAATAACTGAATGATGATCCCGAATTTACCACTAGCCTGTATGTATGTTAATAAACTAAGTTACCAATAAACAAGTCAGTCATTATTTTACAATAACCAGCAAAACAAACTTTGCAATAACAAACTATAAAACGTAGTAAGAAAAATACGTCAACTTTGAAAACATTTCCAAAAAGAGACAAATATTCAAATTAAAAATAGTGTATTTCTCAAGGAGCGCAGAAGGAGCTTTTTTTACGAATGTGAAGTTTGCAATACGAGCCGAAGGCGAGTTTTGCAATCACATTCGTTAAAAAAGCTCTTCTGCACAAGTTGAGGACTATATTTTTTCCAACAACGTGGAGAAAATCGCATTTTCTCCACGGCGTTGGGAAAAATATATAACAATATGGTTACAACACTATCTCAATCCACTTATCACTTTTTATTCCATTTTTTCCCTTTTTTAAAAACATGAAATTCATCCTCCAATCAAACATTCTGCAATCCAGTTCCGGCTTGCAAAAATTCCCGAAACCCTGCGATTTCACTTCAATTTTCGTACTTCTTCGTCGGACCAAAAAAAATTCACGAGTATTTAATCAGTCGCGTTACAAAATCGCAGCGATGACACATCGGCCTAATATCTTATCAAGAAAAGTCAATATTTTTCGGGGTTTTTAAGGGAGCGATCGCGTAATTGGCTTTAGTTATCGCAAATAAAATTAACGGTACTGTTTTTGCCCTCGCGGAAGCGCGTGCACGCGTGGCTAAACTTCGCGAGCGGAAAAAGTTACCACTTGGCGTTCTTTGGACGACCAAACTGGGACTAACGCGACGCGTTATCAGCCGACTGATAAGACCCGCCGACGAATGTTTTCGAGCAGGTACATGTGTGAGTACGTTCCCCGAAATACAGTGATTGAGTATCGTGTTTTTCATTCACGCGTACACTGAGAAAAATGTCTGTCAGTTTCGGTACGTCCAACTGAATTTTCAGTTGGATTGGTTATGATTGAAATTCTCAGTCCGGCTGAAGAACATTTCA
>JAPYZK010008206.1:0-12621 GCA_030522785.1 Platygaster equestris
AAAAATTGTTGGTACCCTAAAGTGTGCAATATTCTCATATTTTCGTAATTTCCAAAGTCTTAGAAATTTCAAAAATTGCTGAAATTCTCGCAATTTCGAACATTTTGGAAATTTTCGTCTTTCAATTCTACGAAATATTCGAACTGTTTAATATGGTATACGTTGTTAAAATTCTACATATATTTAAAATTCGAAATTCTTAAATTACTCAATATATTTACAAATTTCGCAATCTTTTAAATTTTCTGAATATAAAAAAATTATCAAAATTAATATAATATTCTGATATCCAAGATTCGGAACATTTATATAATTATCGTAATTCATAAAATTAATGAAATTAGCTAAAAATTCTCAAAAAATTCATAATTTCTGGAATCGTCGGAATTTTCAAATCGTTCAAACTGTTATGTTTAAATTTCCAAATTTCGACGTATGAATTAGTTTTTTTGTGTTCTCTATAATTTTTAACTGCAAAAACTGCATGATTTCCCAAAATTGCCAAAATGCTCAATATTTCCAAATTTTATAAATTTTCACAATTTTTCATACTAGCAAAATTCTCAGAATCGTCATCCAATATTTCTCACATTTTCAAAATTCTAAAAGATTTCAAAATTCTTCGGAAACGCGTTACGTTACATGGGGTGAGGGGAGGGGTAGTACATTTTATTACGTTGCGTTACGACCGAGGGGGGAGGGGTCAAAATTGATCAAAAATTGCGTTACTTAATGAATCCCCCCAAATAATAATAGATGGGTACCTCCGCAAATTCAATTTTTTCATTATACTTTTTCCGAAAAATTGTCGGCTGGATTTTTCAATGTCGCAAAAATGGCGTCTCGCGTTAATTGAGAAGCCGGCGTTCTACTTTCATGAAGAAGCGGTTCGACCTGCTCCGGGGTTTTCAATTCCCTTCTTCTTATTTTTCGATGCCGACGTTATGCGTGTTCATTAAATACCGCGGGGTGTCCAACTCTTAATATCTGCGATAACGTGATGAATTTCCGTTATCACACATGTCAGTTTTCCTAAATCAAACATGTGGAGTGACCTTGGAATTTTAGAAAATTCAAAACAAAATCTTCAGCTTCGATAAATCTGGGACAACTTGGTTTTTATACATTTCTTAAAGTATTGACCATCTTCTTACGAAATATATACTGACATTTTCGGAATGATAAAAAACCCTCAGACCTAACAAAAAAGAAGAATAGAAAAATCTAACCATTTGATATGATATAAGGTTATTAACCATACATAATGAGCTTTTTTTACAAATGCACAAAGATGGCGCTTTTGAGTGCACGAAAAATAGAAATGGAAATTTTCAAAAATTTTTGAAAATTGCATAATTTTTTCAAAATTTTGATTTTTGAGAAATTTGAGGGTATTTTGAAATTTTAAAAAATTTTTTAATATTTGGAGAATTTTGGAACTTTTGAAAAATTTGTGGATTTCATAAAAATTTCTTAAAATGTCAAAATTTTTACACCGTTAGAAAATTTTCCAAAACTGGTGCGGAAATATTTCCAAAAACAGTGTGCAAAATAGCGTTTTGCGCAAACTTAATCCAGACTGCTATACTATATCAATGAAAAACGCCATTTTGCGTCCACATTTCGTGCATGAAAAAGGGCCATCTTTGTGCATGTGTAAAAATAAAATAATTTCCCGACCGAATTAATTAGGCTTATTATTATTGCAATACGCGCGCATTTCGAACGACGATAATAATCGAGCCCGCGAAACGCAATATCTTATTGAGTCCATTAAAATAAATTATCATTCGCAACTGGATTTGATGCAACCTTTTACGAAAGTGGAGTTTCGAATATGCTCCTGAAATAAAGTAAACGAAGCGGAAATCTTAAGCTCGCGGGGGGGTTTATCGACGGCATTCTAATTGCCCAACGACGGATTTGTTCACTCCCGATTCGCTAAAAACCCGTAGCATCCTGTTTTCGTTGCGTTTGTGCAACGGATCTTTTTCCTCTCCTCATTGGGGAGGCATTTCCTTCGGCCACTTTCCATAAGCCAAGGTCCCGCTCGCCGAGCGAAATATTATTATCGTGTCCAATCGTACTTTCGATCAAAATCGAGCGTGAGCCCCCCCCCCCCCCCCCACCCCTTCCCCCCCCACCCCACCCCCCCCCCCGCCCCCCCCCCCCCCCCCCCCCCACAAGGTCGAAATGTTGTACTATTCTGACAATTGAATAATTTTATCATCTAAGATATTGACAATTTTTACGGTTTGGGAAAGTTTGTCCGCGTAAAAAAATTCGCATTCGTTGTGAGGTTCTCGTTAATTGGGGACTGCTTAACCTTAAAAGGTTAACCTTAAAAAAACGCGCATCATTTCGAGCATCGAAAATTGTAACGACACCTTGACCTCGATTCTCTGTTTATTTCTTGCAGCACTTGATGTCGGGATGGCTGCGGGATTACAGCTACAAATGTCAACCCGTCGACTACTCTCACAACCCACTGGCCCTCAGAATGGCCAATCTCTGCTGGTGGTATTTCATTAGCAAATTCACAGAATTTGCAGACACGGTAAATTTATACATTTTTTCCTACAAATAATTCCCAACCATGTTTCGACATCCGTCAAATTTTCGAAATTAATGTTTTGTGAAAATCCGGAGAAAATTGTGATTATGCTCTCGAAAAAGAAGTATTAGTGGAATGTAGTAGGTATTCGGGATAAAATTTTCAAAATAAAGAATTCACGGGAAACAAAGTGCATAATATTGAAAAAAATGAATAAAGATAATACATTATGTAACAAGTGCGCAAAACAGGTTATTCCGTGAGTGTAAAGTTTAGAACATTGCAGCCGAAGTCGAGTGGAGTGAGAATTTTCAAAACTTTTTAAAAAATTTTAAATTTTCGAAATATTCGAAAATTTGAAAGATTCTAAACATTTTTTAAAATTCCATAATTTTTTCGAGATTTTGATAATTTTAGAAATTTTTGGGCATTTTTAAGTTTTTTAATTTTTTTGAAATATTGGAAATTTTGGTAGTTTTTGGAAATTTCGAGAATTTCTTAAATTTTCGGAAATTTTGAGAATTGAAAAAATTTTCAAAACTTAGGAAATTTTTGAAAACTTCGAGAATTTTGGAAATTTTCGGAAATTTTAAGCATTTTGGAAATTTTGAAAAATTGTGGAGTTCATACAAATTTCTTGAAACGTCAAAATTTTTACACGGTTTGAAAAATTTCCAAAACTAGTGCGGAAATATTTCCAAAAACAGTGGGCAAAATAGCGTTTTGCGCACACTTATTCCGCACTGCTATACTATGTCCATGAAAAATGCCATTTTGCGCCCACATTTCGTGCATGAAAAAGGGCCATCATTATGCATGTGTAAAAAAAAAATTAATTTCCGAACACTGACAAGATTTCCCATTGTATTCATCTTTCTGCAGAATCGAAGTAAATCGAGAAATGACAATTTTTTGAATCGATTTAATTCTATACCGATTCAAACTACTTCATAATAATACAAAAATAATTTCTTCAAAATATTTTGCATTTGAGTGGTTTTACCAAATGTTCGCGAGCATGAAAATTCGTTCGAATTACTTACTGAACGACTCTTTCGAAACCACCACGCAAAGTCGCCACGGATCGTTACTTTTTATCGCAACACATCTTTAATAGTACTTAATTGCATTTTTTTAATTACTCGTGTGATCTTGAATTTATTGCGAGAAATATCATCACCGACAAAGCCTATCATATTCGACCCACTTTCCTCGCAAAATGCAATCGAATCGTGCCAGAATAATTGTTGCACCTCCACGAACGACTTTTTGATACATGACTAATGACAGTTGAAAATAGGCTTATTTTTAATTATTCTTTTTTCGACAATTTATGAAATACACATCCGCACGAGACTACTCAATTAATTATAAAATACGCTACGCGAATTGACACGCAATAACCCAGAAATAGGGTAAATGAGGGAGAGTTCGGACACCTCTTTTGGAATCGCTGCTGCAGTCGCAAAAATGAAAATAATAATACGTTTCCAATTCCAATTGTTTATATAAACCCTTTGGAACGAACCCTCGGAGTTTAAATGATACATCTGATTGTTTGATAATAATATTGCACATTTTCGAAAAAAGTTGAAAATTCGTCCGTTGAAATTTTTGAGGGAGGGTACGGACACCTTGAAAAAAAATCGTTCAAGTTGTCAGAATGTTATATAAAATAAAGTATACATCAAAATATACCTTTTTCTTCACTCTAACCTCAAAATTGGTACTTTGAGTGTATTTTTCGGCCATCGTGAAGAAAAGTACTGTGTTGCGCACGCTGGCAATTGTCGGTTTTGACGAAGTGATTGTGGCACTCGCCTTCGGCTCGTGCCACAACCCTTCGTTTCGTCAAAATCACCAATGCCAGCTTGCACAACAATGTACTATTTTTTTAGTTTTAGTGATGTTTCCTTTAAGATTACTATTCCAGCCAAAATTAACCCGTTTATGGAAGATGCTTTTTCGGGTGAATTTACGTAACCTCATAAGAATGACACACAATTAGGTTAAAGCAGGAAAATCACCGACTTTTCACAATTCGCAATTCACAGCCGAGAGTTTTTATAGAGCACGCACTTTCCTCGCGATTTTATCGCCGCGAAACTCAGACATAGTCAAGGTTGGAATTGGAATTATTACCCGCGCGAAGAATCCACATTATTATGAAAAAATTACGAATGACAATTATTTCACTTCAAACATCGTGCATGGTTGTTTATGGTACGGCTGTGACAATCCTACTCTCTTGTATGTCTATGGGTATATGACTGTTTTCGTCACTGGCATCTAAGTTGATTGACTGTTTTCGCCTCCGGCACCTTATGCAGCTTGGCTCGTTTTAAACAACTTATTGCGAGATTCAAATTAAATGTTTTGCGAAGGTTAACTGTATTCTAACCCAACTTAACCTGAAGCACTTTCTCCGAGGGTTTGCTGTAATTGGAGAGCCTATTTAGAGAGCCGACCGTAAAAAGTGATAAAATGTGAAAAGTCCTTCAATATTTAAAAAGAGAGGATGTGAAGTGACTTTCGGGGGGGGGGGGGGGGGGGGGTATCAATACTTTGTGACGACGGAGAGGGAGAGGGACCCAAATCGTGTGACGTATCACAATGTGTAAAAAAATTTAGGTTTTTTTCTAGTTTTGGGAAATGAACTGAAAAAAACAATGATATATGACTCCAAAAGCCGATTGCCCAAAGGATTTGAAAAGTTAGTTCGCGTTCGCCAGTTATAATTTATTTAAATTTTCGAATTGATCAAAATGCATTTTCGTCCGTTTGCGTCCGATTTTCGAAAAACAAGAACGTTTTTAATCGATTAAATGCATTTATTTCCACAGTGTGTCTGAATTTTACTGTTTTTTTCTGTCAGGGTTCACTGATTTGCAGTGGTGTACTTAATTGCAGTAACAATCAGTGAATTTTGACTGATCTGAATAATCCACTGGAAAATGATGGAATAAGTTCATTTTCGATTCAAACATCAGCAAGAAAAAACATGTTTTAATTGAGGGTACTTTTTGCGTATTTAATGATGTGTCTTAATCCTAATTGGCGTAGGTATAAAGAAAAATCTGACATTTTTTCTCAAGTTTTGGATTCGATTTTGACGAAATGAAGGGTTGTGGCACGAGCCGAAGGCGAGTGCCGCAATCATTTCGTCAAAATCACCAATGCCAGCTTGCACAACAATGTACTATCGTAATTTCATCATTTGTATAAGATGTTTTCTTGTGTTTTTCAGATATTTTTCATCTTGCGTAAGAAGGATAGTCAAGTGACGTTCTTGCATTTATACCATCATTCTTTGACTCCACTGGAAACTTGGATATGCGTGAAATTCATCGCGGGGGGTCATGGCACTTTGGGAAATCTCATAAACAATGCTGTGCACGTGGTCATGTACTTGTACTATATGCTGTCGGCGATGGGCCCGGAGTACCAGAAGTACCTTTGGTGGAAAAAACATTTGACGACTGTGCAACTGGTGAGACTGCTTTTTTTTTCATTCGATTCCAACGAAAAATCAAGAGAAATTCTTCAGAAGGACTGAAAAATGACTTCAAACGCTTGGAAATCGAATTTTCAAAATGATGACGCAAACGTTTCCAAAAGCAAAACTCCGATATTCCCAAATTTTCTATTCAATGTATGTTTCCGAATTTCAACATTCAATACTGAAAAAATGCACGGAGAAAAAAGAGGAAAATTATGTGTCCCGGCATTTCAGAGTCTTGGCCGAATTCGAAAAAATTCCTCCCCGATTTGTCAATGCACTTGTCCCGCATTTTTTCGCGCTCGTGGCATTCGCCGCTCACTTTCCTCGCTCCGAAGTTCGAATTATCCGGCTCGCGCGAGACGAATGAGTTTGCGCAAGATTTACTCCCATTCAACCGCGTCATTATTTTATGGCGCGCTCATTAATAAGGATCATATTTCCCGTTAAATACGAGAAATCAATCAATAGATCGTTCACATTGGTCGACGGAAATGGAGAGAATTCTCCTTTTTTCAAATTGATAATGATGAATTAAAAATTATTGATTAATTTTAATTTTTCAGTATAAGGGGGCTTCTATAGATGATGTCACGGTTTTAGGGGAGGGGGGTCAGCCCATCTGTGACAGTTTGTGACAGGGGGAGGGGGGAGCTCTCGATAATGTGACGTCACAAATGTTGACGATGCAAAATTTTGTGGAATCAATAATTATATAAAATTTGTGAAAAACTTTCGAACATGCTACAAAATTCTGTAAAATGGACGGAATTGAATAAAAATTATACAAAATATACAAATTTAATTAGAGTTTCCGTAATTTCAAAGTTTGAAATGAAAATTTTATAATTTTCGTGAAACTACAAAATGACTGAGTCCAAATTCTTGAAACTTGTAAATTCAATAGAATTTTGAAATTATGGGTCATAGTATTATTCGACTTTGAAATTCTTTTGGAATTCTGGGATTTCATTAAATTTTAAAAATTTCAATTGGTGTCATAGCATTTTTTTGGTGTGACACCTACTTTAAGAAAAACTGGAAAGATGTGAAAAAAAAAACCCTCTTTGATGTTGATTTTCTGACGTTATCGAATTGAATTAAATAAACAAAAAAGCATTATTGTCTCCTTTCAAATTTCACATTGTGACGTGACACGAGGGGGGAGGGGGATGGGTCCCCGAATTTGTGACACATTATGACAGGTGGAGGGGAGGCGTTCTCGATTACGTGACGTCACAAATTTTGACGATGCAAAATTTTGTGGAATTAAAAATTCTATAAAATTTGTGAAAAACTTTCGAACATTTTACGAAATTCTGTGAAATCTACGAAATGTTGGAAAAGTTCTATGAAATATAAAAATGTAATGAGATTTTCTGGGATTTTGAAATTTTGAATGAAAATTTAAAAGTTTTCGCAAATCTACAAGTATAATGACTAAATTGAAATTCTTGGAACCTGTAAATTAAGTAGAATTTTGAAATTATGGGTATAATATTATTCATAATATAATTCGACTTCGAAATTTTTTTTGGAATTCTGAGATTTAGTTAGATTTTAAAAATTTGAATTGTCATAGCATATTTTCTTACTATGACACCTACTTTGAGAAAAACAGGAAATATGACAAAAAACCCTCTTTGATGTTGATTTTCTGATGTTATCAAATTGAATTGAACAAACAAAAAAATATTATTGTCTCCTTTCAAACTTCACATTATGACGTGACTCGAGGGGGGAGGGGTGGTTCGCGAATTTGTGACACATTGTGACAGAGGGGTGGTGGGAGGAGGTCGAAAAAACGCCAAAAAACTATTTACGGAGGCTCTCTATTAATAAATCAATAATCTAAAACATCAAATTCCGCCTCTAAAATTCGTACAATTCATTACAACGAATTTTAAATTTGCATGATTGTTCCAAAATTTCGATTAAAATTCTCGAAACGTTCGAAAATTGCTAGAAACGCTCAAAAACACATTAGAAACAAGTTACTGTACATTTTGGAAAGTTTTTACAAAAATTATCCTAAATTCTAAGTTCAAGTACAGAATTTTCAAAAGTTACCAATGTCGCGCACAATTCAAAAATATCAGTCCGAAAATTTTCCAAGTGATGTAATTCCAGGATTCGCCTGAAATTAACGGAACTCGCATCTTTTTTCCTTCAATCAAATTGAATTAAACCGTCCAATTTCACAACTCCCTCAAATTCATTCTCCGTAACTCGTGAAATTTCGCAAAAACCCATAAAAGTTCATAAAGGCCGGAAAAATGGGAAAATTGTCGCCTGGAAAACAAGCTTGTACGCAAACATGACTTTCGGCCACCCCGAAAGCCCGGCGGAATGTAAATCGGGTGTTTTTTTTCGGAAAACTAGTTGCTCTGGAAAGCGTTGTGGGGCAATTATCTTCGCGGCTCGAAAACGCTGAGCATTGGGACATGAAATTTTTCACGTGCACAGGTGTAATGGCTTTGAGCGTTGTGGCGTCGGTGACGGCCAAAGAGGCCAGGTCGAACCTAACCTAGGTGAGGCACACTCGACTCATATATCGAGATGCCGAAATATTGCGCCACCAAATGTCCGTCGCGCTGCGAACTCGCGAGTCCGGCCATTGCCCAACCTTGTACTTTTTCCCCTTCCCACAACCCCCTTTTTTTTCTATCATAATATAGCGAAATTTAGCCGTGATATCAGTTTAGAAATACAAATTTCGAAGTTTTCAAATTTCAGCAATTGCTGATTCTCAAATTTGATAACATTTACATTTAATATTTCGAAATTGGCATTTCCATATTCCAAAACCCAAAAATCGTTCAATCACAAAACAAACAAATTTCTGATTTCGAATTTTCTCGATTTCCAAACCCATTTCTTACAATAAAAATTTACAATCGTTTTTTTCTCACAAAAACCTCGAATTGGTTGGGGAATCGAAAAAACTGAAAATGGTTAACATCAACCCACCGAAAATCTACTATTCTGACTAAATTTCTTTCAAATTTTTATATTCTCGAAAATATTCATGCATTTTCCGAAATATTGTTAAACTCGGAAAATTTTCAAACAATTATTTATGAATTAACTCAATACAATGTATATTCTTTATCAGAACATGTTATCAACCCCCCCCCCTGAAAAATTTTTCTTGCTATGCCCCTGCCAAAAACAATGTTAGAACTCGACATACAGGGGGCTCGGTATCTAACAGACATGTCTCGAACAGAATCTCTTCGGGTCCAACCGAAATATCAAACAGGTAGAAAAGCAATTTATCATCTATATGAATTTACATTTGAATTTCAAATTGCTAAAAATTGTGTTTCCAAAATTATGGAAATAAGGATTAAAATCCGGGAAAATCATCTCGGTGGAGAGCAGCATCTTCCTACCTGTCTATTCAGCCGACATCACGCTTCATATAAGGGTTCCCTCTGTCTAACAGACACTTGCGTCTAAAAGAAAAATTTTGGGCAAAAAATTCTGTTAGACACCGAGCCCCCTGTATTTTTTCCTATCGTATATAATTTTCCCGAAATTCTCTCAGCTGTTTCCCCGGTTGATTTACATTTATGAAAATTGAACAACTTGTTTAATGTCCCATAATCTACAACGAGAAATCTCTGATAATAATTCCTGAAGCAAAGACATACTGTTAACGCCCTGAAAAGACGTCTCGTATCACCAAACGAGTCAATAAATCGCGCTCCTCTTTACCTAAGGAACTTTCTCGAGATACACACTCAATTTGAACACCAAATTAGCCATTATTAATTGGCCAATAAACATCATCTTTCATACTGGTGCCACGCGATCACATGCAAATACGACATTCTTGTTATCAGCACAATTCCACATTCGAAATCTTACAAATCTCCATCAGCGTCGTTACATTCATTGCTCCAAATGAAGCGATCTGTAAAAAGAGCGCTGATAATCTCGACATTATTAGAGAATGCTAATGAATATACTCCAAGTGCAGTGGCGGATCCAGTGGGGGGGTTTTGGGGTTCAATCCCCCCCCCTCCCCCAGAAAGTTCAGAATGCACATTTCAATTTTGAAGTTCTAATAAAATTGGAGATTTATAGTTCAGAATAGTAGTAGAAACTTTAAAACCAAAGTTCGAATTTTGAAGTACAAAATTCAAATTTGGAGACAGGTTCAGAATTCGAAGTTTAAATTTAAGATTCAGAGTTAGATATTTGAGGTTTGAATTTAAAGTTGAGAGTTTCGAGTTTAAATTTGATGTATATTGAAGTTAACATTTCAAAGTTAAAATTAGAAGTTTGAAGTTTAAACTAGGAATAATTAAGAGTTTTTGATAGTATTTATAATCTTGTTTCTAAATGTTTATATGCAATGTAAATGTGAATTCTCTTAAATAAACTAAAATGTCTGAGCTTAAAAATGAATGTTTAAAAATAAAAAGTGGATCCTCGAATATTTTGGTTATTTCCAAAAATTAGGTGTTATGGGAATTCTCGAATTCCTAATTTATTGGATTTTTACTGAGAGTCAAAATTTCAAATTTTCAACATTTTTGCCGAGAATCATACGAAATTGAAATCAAAAATAATTTTGATCCGATAATTTAAATTTCGAATTGAAACGAAAAATAAATCAAATTATTTCGAGTTTCAGAAAATTCTTTAACAAATATTCCAGTCATTGCGAAAAATTATCGTATATTATAAATAGATAATTTACGAAAATTTTGATCATACTCCCGAAATCCAAAATTTCAAATTCAAAATCTTCAATCCGAAGATGCAATATTGGAAATTTAAAATTCCGAAAATCGCTGAATTCTTATATTATTCCGACTGTCTGATTTCGAAATTTCAGAATTCTATTTATGATTAGCGATGAAATTTAAACGCTGGGAATTTTGAACACTGACAACTTGCTGTTATTTTCGGATGATAATGAACAATTATTCATGATTTCAAAGATACCCCTAACTTGTAATAACTAAACCAAAAAAAAAAAAAAAACTCAAATCTAATTATCCCTATTTTCCGTTTTTCCGCAGGTACAATTTTTCCTGGTCTTCGTGCACAGCGCCCAAGCCCTAATTTTCGACTGCGGATACCCTAAACTGGTGGCAACGCTGTTACTCCTTCACTCGACAATTTTTTTCGCCCTATTTTCCGACTTTTACCGACAGGCGTATCGCCGCGGAAAAGCGGCTGCAGCGTCCTTCACCAAGGGAATAAAGGCGGAATAAAATGATGAAAAACGCCGAAACACACAAAAAACCGGAGGCCCAAAAGCCGTTTCAATCTAGTCCTCTGACCCGATTTGTCCAAGAGCGAACAGGAAACGGCGCAGGAGCCGAAAATTCACTCGAGCTTGTTCGGTCGCTCGATAAACAAAATTTTTTCCGTAAACGTCAAAAATATTTCTAATTAAACATGTACTTTAATATTTTTGATGTACGAAGAAAATTTTCTTTGACTGAGCGCCCTTAAGCACAACCTTGAAAAAACGACCCTAATTGATTAATATGATTCGAGCACCGAAAAAAAGCGCGCACTCTCAGGTATGACAGAGCGGGCCCAGTGTTCTCGGTAATTAGCGTTAGACTAATGCCGCACAATAGGCTCAATTAGGGCAGGCATTACAGTAATTGACACTTGCATATTCTTGCCATGTTTCCTATCCAGTCTAAATAAATCACTTTTTTTATAACATTTTTTCTATTTTTCCAATTTTCCCGAGCCAGGAATTCGTTGTTTTTGTGCCAATACGATTGATTTGAGTTTTGATGGCTGTACAGTTTTCCCTGGAAATACGTCCGCCGTACAACGAAAGATTGATTGTCAAATCTGATTTCATCGGGAGTCACAAAATCGAGATTTTACTCGTTTTTATGAATATCAATTTCGTCAATGAATTGCCATTGAACGGCGGGTACACCTAGTTTTGTTTTCTTATGGATTCGCGTCTTTTTACCTTAGTTAGCTCGGGCCAGGGCCGGATTAACAGTGAGGCCACTGGCCTCGAGCCCCTACCACTTTGGGGCCTCCACCAGCAGCGTAAAGATTGAAAAAAAAAATTCAAGAATCATTCACATTTTACAGAATTTCGGAGACGAGTTAATTACTACGAAAATTACTGGAAATTCAACATGATTCTGCTTGGTTTGATACAAAAATGTGAAAAATATAAAAAAATATATATATTCGCAGTTTTTGGAATTTCAGAAAGTTCACAGAATAACCACGAAATCTTTATTTTGAAAGCTTGAAAATTACGAAGTTTCGATCATTCAATGATATTTTGGAAATTATTGATCAATTAAAAGAAATTATATGTGTTATTGGGAAATGTTCTAAGAATATGAGAAAATTCTGAATTTCATGAAAAATAAGGTCACAAAATATGTAAAAAACTCATATTTAGATCAAAATGAATAATTTAAAAAATTTCGGAGGAAATATGATGGTCTGCAAATTATTGAAAATTGAACAGAATTTCGCGTGTTTTTATGAACATTCCAAATGTTTTGAGACAAATATGACAAATTTCTGAAATTCTGCAAAATTGAAGAAATCACAAAAA
>JAPYZK010008208.1:0-11887 GCA_030522785.1 Platygaster equestris
AAAAATTTTCATTAGTTTCATCAAACTATCATTAAATTCTATAAAGAATACGAAATCCGGAGGGATTTCGTCCGTTGCTAAAAAAAATGAAAACATCAGATTCACTAGAAAAATCTATTCAAACTTCAGAAAAATCTGAACTCTGTGATCAACAAACAAATTTTCATTTTGTCACGTTCACAGTTTTGTACTCGAAACCGTTAAAAATTTTCAAATCTTTTTTAAAAATTCGACAAAAACTGAAAATGTCATTGAAAATTCCATAATTCTACGAGAATTTCAGAGACTCCCAAACTGTCATGAAATTCCATGAAGATCACGAAATCTGGACGGATTTCGTCCGTCGCCGAAAAATAATAAAACCACATTTACTAGGGAATTTTTGTATAAACTTTGAAAAATCCCGAATTATAGATAATCAATTTCCTGGGCTTCGTCGGCCTCTACGTAGCCC
This sequence comes from Platygaster equestris, assembly GCA_030522785.1. Classification (NCBI taxonomy): domain Eukaryota; kingdom Metazoa; phylum Arthropoda; class Insecta; order Hymenoptera; family Platygastridae; genus Platygaster; species Platygaster equestris. The sequence goes on from JAPYZK010008208.1 coordinate 455, forward strand.
TTGCTTCCTTGTGCTGCACCGCGTCTTTGGATCCCTCCGTGGAGGGCGCTTTCTATTTTTTCGTATTTTTGTGCGCCGCGACGTGGTGGGCCTGCGACAAGGATTTGCGGCAAAATTCCCTAGTCATCTGGATCAGCAGGTTCGTGATGCTCGTTGTTGTGGCGCATCTGGTCGTCCAGCTGTCGTATCAGAACCAACGGATCCAGGAATGGATTCCCGTCAACAGCACTTGGGCCCGGTATTTCGGCTTCGCCGCCATTTATAGCTCCGACTGCAGCGATCCCCGCGACGTCCATTTCGTGGACAGCGGCGATTGGTACAACTACGGCTACCTGATGAGACTTTTTTGGCTCTACTATGTCTTGGCGCTTCAGACCCAATTTTTGGCCAATAAAGAGGTGAGTTCTTGGGGTGTGTGGGGGGAGGGGGGGGGGGGGGGGTTTCGTTGAATTTGCAATTTTTTTACGATGTATCGCAATTTTTGAGAAATTTAGGTTTGGGATTTTTTTTGAAATTTTGGCATTTGGAAAAACGGTTACGTGAGTTACGAAAAATTTTTTTTTTGAATTCGAGTGTTCTAAATTGATTCATTTTTCTCATTCTCGAGATTTATGAGAGTGTTTATTGTTTTCGTCTATTTTTGGATTCGTTTTCGTTAAATGAGCTATTTTTTTACGATGTTTGTACGTGATTTCGGACAATTTCGGATTTTAGATTTTTTTTTTTTTTTGAAATTTTGGCATTCGAAAATAAAATTAGGTTTTGAATTTTTTTCTGCAATTTGAACTGGAATTCGAGATTTTTAAGAATCTTTTATTCTTTTATTTATTTATTTTCTGATTCGTTTTCGCTGAATTCGTAATTTTTTTACGATGTTTGTACGTAATTCAGAAAAATTTTGGATTTGAAATTTTTGTTTTTATTTTGGCGTTTAAAAAAACAGTCACGTAAATTCTTGAATTTTTTTCCCGAATTTTGATTCCGAATTCGAGTGTTCAAAATTTCTTAATCATCGTCAATTTCTAAATTTCCGAAATTTGATAGTTCATTTTTAGATTGTTCGAAAAAAAGTTCTCAGTCGGGAGTTTTTGTCCGAATTTTCTAAATTTTTAAATACTTTATACAATTCAAAAATTTTGTAAGCAGAATTACGAAAAGTCTTACCGAAATCGCAATTTTCATTTTTTCGGAAATCGAAAAATCCGAAAATCGAAATTTTTTATTATCTATCTAACCGAATTTTTGTAAATTGTTGTGACTTTCCGCATTTCAATACTTTTCTCCGAGCGAAGCGGTGAAATTTTATACTTGCGTGACCATTTAAAACTGATAACCCAGTGTTGAAATTTCCGATGATTAACGACTTTCCCCCCTTTTTGAAAGGTTCTGTTAATTTTTTTTCCACCACATTCAATGCATCGCCTCGTGCAATTAACGCTCAAAGAATGATACGTCATTAAGATCAATAATCGACCCTTGATTAGATTGAAAAAATTAAATCTTGAAGAGGAACAAATTGAATCCGATTTTCTTCGTAAATTTTTTCGGAAAAGACGTTGCGATTCGATTTTTGTGTCAAATTGACGTTTCTTAATTTTCTGTATCGACAAATTCACAATTACACAAAATTCAATCGTTAATAAAAACTACTCGATTCAGTTATAAAACTACTGTATAATTTTTTACATCCAAGTTAATAATTATTCATTTCATTAAAAAAACACCATAAAAGCGTCATAAAATATTTTCCGTTGATTAAAAAATCGAATATCTCTTCGTTTGTTATTAACAAGAAAAATAACGTCCAAATTCTCCTCATTCTAACAAATTCATCCATTTTTCATGAATTCGCCCCTTTAGGTTGAAAAAAATCGCGGCAAAGAATTCAATCGAATACAAAAAACTATCATAGAGTACGAAAATAATAACAAAACGATAAATTCACTTCGAATTCAGTCACGAAAAAAAATGTACCAACGCTGGAGCTTTTCCAGGTGCAACAAATCGAAAAATTAGAAAAAAAGGAGCCGATTTCTCGTCACCTCACGGTGCGCAAGCGCACGCCTTCTCAAAGATGGCGCTCCGCGCGGCGAAAAGCTCGCGTAAGAATTCGCTTTTCGGCCAATTTTATCGATGTCGTTACTTTTTGTACATAGATGTTCAGCTTGGCCGTTTTTCACTTATTTTCTAATTTTTGCAATCACCCAAGGAAAAACTTCAGTAGATATGTTTACGTAAAAAATTATCCCGGTAATTTTCACGTAAATTTTATGTAAAATTCATGTAAACATCGTGTAAACAGTTCACATAAATGTCAGTTCACATAAACATCGTGTAAACAGTAAACATAAATGTCAGTTCACATAAACGTCATATCAGTTGACGTAAATTGAATGTAAACTTCATGTAAATATCGTGTAAACAGTTCACGTAAACATGTCTACTCAAGTGAAACTTCTATAGACACGCCAGGGTCGCTTGAAACGAGTGATGAAGGCTCGTTGAGAGGAGATCGTTAGTTGAATGATCGTCTGTTCATCGATTAAAAGATCGTCAACTTGAAAATACATTTTTTACTTGAAACGATGATTTCCTGTAGAATATTGAATTCTATATATTTTGAGCAGTGAGTTTATTTTGGTTGCTTGTTCAGGGAATTTTTTTTTTCTCGTTCATGACAAACATATGGAAAACCGAAACTGAATTTTAATACTCTATATTTCGACGGATGATCGGAATTATTCGAGCGTTCATTTTCGCGGGTAAATAAATCGATGTCGTGTAAATATATGAATGTTGTCACGCTTAGTTTGCCGTGTTTTAGAAGCAGATTGGGCAGTCAATGAGACCCGCCACAGAAAGAACCCCCGTACGTATCACTTTTTTTTGAAAAACATCAATTTTTTTTCATGAAAAACATCAATTCCACCGACAAACATCACATTTCGCAAAATTTGAACCAAATATGAATCACGTGATAAATATTCCATTGTTACGAAAAAATGACAACAATTCAGAAACTCAAAATTTCCGAAATTCGGAAAACTCCGCGATTTTTTTTTTTTTTCTCGACAACTTTGACTCTATAGTTCGCTATTTTCAAAACTAAAAAACATGAATTTCCCTCATTTTCCGTCTATTCAAGTCACGTCTCAAATAATTAAAAAACCGTTTTCTTCCAAATTCATCCACTTCTTCGTCATTCGCAAAAGGAATAGCAATCACATGTTTGTTCCCTTTTCATTGATTCATTGGGTCTTTCATGATTTTCTTTCGCCAAAATCCAAGTCAGTGTTCATTCACGTGCAAGGTAACCGAAAAATTAATGTTTGACGTTCGCATGATCGTTTGAATGGCCCACGCTTTGATACCCTTGATAACCACAATTTGGCTGAATCGTGGAAGTTCAAAAGCATCTGTACAACGGGCAGTATAAGATGAATCACACTTTGAATGTGGAGCTTACACATTTTCCGTGATTTTGTGAATAACAGAGTTTGTAGTGTCGAATAGGAATGATTGAAATGGAGTGTTTTATCGTAGTTGATGCAATTTGGTTCGGGACGTACGGGACTTTTGCAGGATTCGACAGGGAGCGTAACTTTGCACGACGGCCAGGAAGACAATATACAGCTGGAGTCACTCAACGAAGGTAACAACCATGTTTTTTGATGACGAATTTTATTGGGATCTTATTTTGGATGATTCCACACGCAGAGACGGTTTTTTTGTAATTGTAACTGTAATTCTGATAGTGTGGTTGGAAAAGTAAGTGTGAATCGAAACCGTGTTCTGAAAATGCAAGGGAAGGTAGAGAATATGGTTTATATCACCTACTTTAATGCGAGTTTGGCCATTCGTAACGATTTTACAGTTATTTGAGTCACTGTAACTGTAACTCCAATACTGTCTTTAGAAAAGTAACTGCAACTCTTGAATTGTGTACTAAAATTAAAAAATTACAAGCAAAGGTGAATAATTTGGTTCATATCGTCCACTTGGTTGCATCTTTCGTCATTTTTAATGATTTCACAGTTACAGGCACTTTGAGTAACTGTAACTGTAACTAGAATACTTTGTTGGAAAAAGAAAATGTAGCTCTTATATTGTATCATTCAATTCCTTTTAACAGGAGTAACTCAGCACTTTTTCTCTGTTTTATTCCATTAAGATAACATTTCTTTTCAATACTTTTCAGTTACACTTAAGTTCTGTAAGTAACTGTAACTGTAACTTCAATACTATTTTCAGAAAGTTGATCGCAACTCTAAGTGATTTTCATTTTGATACTGTGTCCAAAAATTTCGTGTACATAGAATCATCGAGTTTACAGTTACAGTTACGTTTTTTAGTAACTGTTTATTGAACGAGGCACTTTTTTTGCGTTTTTTTTTTTAACGATACTGGAGCACATCATCATGGCGGTTTATTCCGTTTTCCAACTGGTCGTGAATTCGTCGTATTTGGCCATGAATATCATAATGATGGTAATTTTTTCATTCTCAAATCCGGAAAAAATTCATGTCATATGTTTGATCATTTATGAATCAATTCGTAAATTGTTCTACAGTTCGAAAAACAAGGTGACGAAATATCGTTCTACAGTTCAAAAAAGTTTCCTACGTTCTAAGAAAATCTCGAAGATTCTAAACACTTTCCAAAATTCGCGAAAATTGGTAAAAACGTTCGGGAATTGAATGAAAATTGTTCAAAAACTTATTTTTTCAGACCTGGAGCATCATGTACCACAGTTGGACCGGGTTCGTACTTTTGCTCTGGGCCCTGGTATTGTGGATGGTACCTGACAAACGGTCCTCGATGATGAAATGTTCCCCGTTCATTGTTTTGTACACCACGGTTTTGCTTCTCGGTCAATACGTGTACAGCATGGATTTCACAGACGCGGAACTGCCCGAAATGGTGTATGGAAAGATAAACATGACACAATGGGGCTTCAGCAGAACTGCGCAAGAAGAAAGTAGATTTCATCTCGTCGTCAAGGTTCGTAGTAGAGCAGTCAAAAATTAACCTTTTCTTTTTTGACAGAAGTTAAGCTATTTAAACAAACATTTTACTTTTTTGAGCATAAGTGCACGGATTTTAACACGCATTCACTTTTTTTGAACCAGCATTTGGTTATTTGAATACAAGTCTGCTTTTCTGAAGGAACATTTACTTTTTAAATATGAGTAGTCATTTGTTGTACTAGTCGGATTATTTGAATACGAATTCACTTATTTTGATTAATTGTAATCAATAAGTTGATTTTAATTCAATTTCCACTCAATTTGGAGGCAATCATAATGCATTTTCAAAAATATTGATGATTTTAGCTCAATCGTAATCAAGAAGTCAATTGTAACTTAATTTATGTTCAATTTGTATTCAATTTCAAGTCAGTTTTAGTGAATTTTTGTTTATATTGATGATTTCAACTCAATTTTAACTTCAATTTTGTCCACTTTGTACTTGATTTCATGGCAGTCATAGTGCATTTTCGAAATTATTGATGACTTTAACTCAGTCGTAATCAACAAGTCAATTGTGAATCAATTTCCGTTCTATTTATATATTAAGGCAGTTAGGGTGCATTTTTCAAAATATTAATCATATCAACATAATTGCAATCAAAAAGTCAATTGTAATTCAATTTTTGTCCAATTTGTATATGATTTCAAGGTATTCATAGTGCATTCTCTAAAATATTGACGATTTAAACTCAACAAGTCAATAGTAACTCAATTTTCGTCCGATTTCTACCCAATAGTAAGGCAATTACAGTGGGCTTTCGAAAATAATATTGATGATTCGAACTTAACCGTAATCAACAAGTCAATTGTAACTCAATTTTCGACCCATTTTTACCAAATATCAAGGCGATTATAGTGCATTATTGAAAATATAACTTATCTCAACCATAATTGTTATCAACGAGTCAATTGTAACCTAATTTCGTCCCATTTCTGCTGAATTTGGAGGCAATTATAGTGACTGCAAAAATATTGATGTCTCCAACTCAGTCGTCATCAACAAGTTGATTGTAACTCAATGTTTGTCCAACTTCTGCTCAATATTAAGACAGTCATAGTGAATTTACGAAAATATTTATCATCTCAACATAATTGTGATCAACAAGTCAGTTGTGACTCAATTTTTGTCACATTTCCACTCAATTTTGAGACAATTATGTAGCATTTTGCAAAGTATCCATCATTTCAAATAAATTGTGATGAAAAAGTTAATTGTAACTCAATTATCGCCCAATTTATTATAATTTCAAATGACTTCACTCATTTGAGTCAACATTCACGTACTTAAGTCCATTTCATACCATCCCTCGCTCTATACGTGCAATATTCCGGAATTTCCAGTGCCTTTTCATGTCCATTTTTTGGATAACGATGAGGCAATACACGGCCGAGCGAAAACAAGCCAGTCAAACTTCCGTGATGAGGGACATGGCAGGACCGTTGCGCGTCACAGTGACGACCGCCAACGCGGCTCTGGCCCAAGAATCGCCCGAAATAAAAAGCAAATTCATGAAAGACGTGGGAAACGTTCTGCAACAATTGCTCACGAAATTTTGGATCGCCATCGTTTCGCTGATGCTTTTCACCAGCGGCATTTTCGGGGAGAGAATGACGGTTTTCAGGATCGTTTACATGTCATTGTTCCTCTTTTTCGTCATTACATTCCAGGTATTTTCTAATGTTTGAGGATTTTTGGAGGTTTTAGATGAAAGTGGATAAAGTTGGAGAATTTTAGGCAAGGGCGAGTGAAAATTTCGAATGATCTGTTGATTTTTGAGGGGTTTTCGTACGTGGAACATTTTTTTTCGAGTGTTTGAATATTCTCGAACTTTTTTGATTATTTTCTGGGCTTTACGTTTCAGCGCGTTTTCTGTCGTAAAATTTTACGATCTTTTCGGGAAAGTGAAAATGTTTCTTCAATTTGGGAAATTCGTAAATTTTTTTCATTAATTCTGATGATTTGTCGAAAAAAATTATCTTGTAGTGACATAAAGTGACGAAAACTGACGGAAAATTTGTCTCGTTTCAAGATATCTTGGACCTTTTGGAGAAAAATCATGTACTCTTTCTGGATAACCGTTATTGCCTGTTCGATCGGCATGTTGATTCTCGTTTACACGTACCAATTCGATGGTTTCGAGACATATTGGTCGTACCTCAGCATCAACCAAAATTTGTAAGGAAAAACTTGATGATAACACATGAAAAAACACGATAAATATCTATAAAACTCTGGAAATCCGGAAAATATAATGTTTCGAACTTCTTAGGCTCGAGGATATTGGCCTAGAAAAATTCGGAACCAAACGATTGTTCGCGAAATTGCTAGTCCCGACGAGTTTCGTCATATTCACCGTCCTCCAGATGCACTATTTCCACAAAGATTTTTTGGAAATGACAAATCCTGACAAAAAGTAAGCATTTTGGTTGAACAAATTTTTTATTCACTTTTTTCTTCGAATCATTCGATTTTTTTCTTCAGTCCATCGAACACACATCGGAAACTGAGCAGCACTCCGAGTACTGCGCCAATTATTTCGCCGGATGATCATTTGGACACTGAAAACGACGAACAGCCTGTTATACATAGTTTAAAACAATTGAAAAGTGAGTTAAAAATTGGAATTCCATGTGTAAAATGTTGGAAATAGTTCAAATTTGTTTACTTGAGCAACATTTAGTCAAGTTGCATGGTGGATAAACACGTTTTCATGCGATCGTAAAGGGAAAGCAACGGTGTTTGGGGGTAGTACGCGGATGGGTGACCGGTTGGGTATTCTCTGTGCTGAATGATTTTTTTTTCGTCTTTCTGCAGAATTTTGTTTCGTTCCTTTAAGTGATGGAAATTTTCTGATTAGAATTGATCAGAATTCATTTTTACGATCTATCATATTTTTCAGATATGTCGAAATTGGAGAGAATTGCGGTGTTTCGGAACCTTCTGAAACATTTGGTCATCATTTACAACTATTGTTGGCTGTTCCTCGAAATTCACATGAGAAAAATCGTACTTTTTTCGTTCATTCTTCTCTGTGTGAACGACGTGAGTTTATTATCATCATCATTTTTTAGTAACTACGTTTTTCTACGTTTTTTTATGAAAAACGTTACAAATCGAAAGTTGCATAATTTTAGTAAATTTTTACGAAATTTTACGCTTTAAATCATAGACTATAATTTTTTTCGCAAAAATGAGATGATTCATTCATTATCAAAAATTTTATAATTGAATACTTTTTTTCATCCAGGTTTGTGCTATACATTTCGTCTTCGTTTTCATCATCGTGCTTGCCATAAACTTAAAGAAAAATCTCCAGATAATGTTCATCAATTTAATGGCCATGATGATAGCTGTACTGATCGTTATCAAAATGTTGTACCAAATCCAAGACATCGACGAGAAAAGTTACGAAATCAACTGTACCGAGGTAAGATCTAAAACTGTCGAAAAACTACCCAACTTTCGCCCCTTGATGCGAAATATACAATTTCACTTCCCCCAAACCATTTGAATTTCCAGAAAAACCTCCCCCGCGAAAAATACCCGTTTGCCAGCAACAATACGTTGTACAACACGGCCGAATGGATAGGAATGCACAAAGCCGATCCCGGGAGGTTGCCGAAATTGCTGGAGGGTTACATTTGGATCGTCATCGTGACGACTTTGAGGGGAATCATCAACATGCGACAATGGTTCCACCGAAAATGGAAAGGCGAGCCCGCGGAGACGCCGCACGTGATGTTCCCGAAAATCACGAGGGCGGACGCCGAGACGGGACTGCTGCCGTGTTGGAAGTTTTTGCTGAGCCACGGATTTTACAAATTCGGCCTCGAAATCTGCCTCATCGGCATCGTGATGATGATCGGGGCGAGGTTGGACGTTTATTCCGTGCTTTACAGCGTGTGGTTGATGATTTTCTTCGCCAGGGCGCGAAAAACGGTTTCCAGAATCTGGCCGGTTTTCAAGGTTTTCGCCATTGTGGCGCTGCCGGTTCAGTACGCTTTTGTGGTAGCGCCACCGCCGCAGTTTTGCATCAGTAAGTTTTTTGGAGAAATGTAACTGAAACTTGAAAGATATGAATATGAATTAATATTTCGTAAAGAGAATGTTTGATGGGGATGAAATTTTACACTTTTTACAGCCTATCCATGGGGTGAAACGGAAGAACTGAGAAAAATGCAAGAATGGATGTACTTGCCAGATCCTGATAACGCGCCGAATCCTCGAAAACTTATAGGTAAGGGAGATCTGCTGCTCAGAAAATTGAGTTAGCAAATATTTTTGCCTCCGGAAGAAGATGAAAAACTGAAAGAAGTTCGAAAATCTGAAGATAGGAAAACAAGAAGAATTAAATTATCGTCGAAACAGTCCTGGAACTCCACTGATTTCATTTTGGAGAGCATTTATGGCGATGGGGTTTTTTCTGTAAAGAATTTGAGTGTTTTTATTTATAATTCTGTCCTCTACCGAGTCGGTGTGCAGTTATATTTTTTCGCAATCCCTTTATTGAATGATCGATTTTCATCGCCTGTAAAGCGAGGCGAAAGTGGGAGAAGGCAGTCGAGTGAATTTCGTGGGGGGATGAAAAGTAACCAGCGCATCTGATTGGTCGAGGAGCAAGATGAAAAGTAATCCTGTTTTCGTCTGTACCGTTCATGACTATTTCGAGGGTTGTTATTGCGCACTCACTTTACAGGCTCGAAAATCGATAATTCAATAAAGGCATTGTGAAAAATAGCGTGCATAACTCGGACTTCAGTCAACGAATGCAACTCTACGGTGAGTGCTTCCCTCGCTACGCTCGGGAAGCAAACTTCACCCTCGGTAGCATTCGTTGACATTCAGCCCTCGTTATGCAATATACTATTCCCGTCGATGTTAACACTCAAAAATGAACTGAAAACCTCTTGCCAACAACGATTCATCAATTTTTCAGGCGATTTCATCATTCTCCTTCTAATCGTCCGCCAAAGTATCGTCTTCCGCATCGAAAGTCGCAGCGACAGTTCAGGGCAGGGATTCGTCGCCGGTCACAATTATTCGGTTTACTCGGACATGGAGAAACCAAATTTCGTGAATCCCGTGAAAGATTACATTTCCCATATACACAACTACTTGGACGTCCTGAAACGCGGCGTGTTCATGAGCCTCATGTGGATCACGTTGTCCATTATGTTCCTCGCCGGGACTCAGAGGACAAACCTTTTTTCACTCGCGTATTTGATCGGGGCGTTTATTTTCCTGTGGCAAGGAAGCGACTTTTATTTGCGACCCGTGAAGTCGATCATAAAATGGTGGAACATGCTGATTGGCTACACGATTATCGTTATCGTCTGCAAGACCGTTCTTCAAGGGGTTGGGTACATCTTGATGAACGAGGCTACGGTGAGATTTTTGGGAATTATTTGGTGATGGAATTTATACTGATGGGTTTTTGACAATTTTAGAGTTTGGTGGAATAGATTTCGAGATGTTTTGACGAGTTGTACAGGAATTGGGAGTTTCATACAGATTTCGATGAACATTTACTTATTTTGGCGAAGGTTCATTTATTCTGTTGAAATTCTAGTTATTTTATGATATATTGACCTATTCCTATAACATAAACTGGCAAGCTGGCACTGTCGGAAAAATGCCGAAATTAATTCTGTCCGGTAAAAATTCACTCATACAATTCAGAATTTACGTCATATTTGTATTGTCGATTTCTGTTCGCAGCTGACGCTAACAGAAAAATGGTTCGTGTCTCTCCTCGGCATCCCCTACACGAAAAGAGTAAAAAACCCAGCCATCGGCCCAGAACCCCCAGACGACCCAGGCTTGGTATGGGACGGCCTGTGCTTCGCGTTTCTCCTCTTCCAGATGCGACTGTTCAAAAGCTACTACTTCTTCCACATTGTCGACGAGACGAAAGCCATGAGCATTTTGGCCTCCAGGGGAGCCGAACTCCTCGAGGAACTCCACCAGCAACGGATCGTCGAGCAGGAAAACCTCGAAAAAGCCGTGCTGCAAAAGCTCAAGTTCAAGATGGACAAGATCAAGGCCAAGCAGCGAAAAATTCGGGGACCTGATTACAAAGAAGCCGCAACGCACAAAGTCGGTGAGTTCGGAATGCTTGGAAAGTTACTAGAGCTGACGGAATTTATACGCCACGGAAAGTTTAGAATTGAATTTTGTGCGCGTCTTCTCTGTTAGTGTTTTTAAAATTTTGTTACGTTTCTTAGGGCGATAATGCCCTTTATTGCCCCCGAGTCAGACAACTCGTTTATTACCCTAGATTTGTTTCCCTGATTTATCTTCTTATAATATATATTGACTAGATACTATCAATCATTATATGATCCAACTCTGATTTTCTTAGCAGTTTATTGCAAACGGTAAACAGCGTTAGACTGTTATTTT
>JAPYZK010008210.1:0-13413 GCA_030522785.1 Platygaster equestris
ATTTGAGACTTTTGGGAATATTTCCGTCGGAAAATATTCGTGAACTTTCATATTATAATTTCGGAAAAATTTGTTGTTTTCAAAACTATTTCCGAAAACTTTATTTTTTTTTTCAAGTTTCCAAATTCGGAAATTCAAAAATGGAAACATGTTCCTAAAATTCTATTTTAAAATTTTTCCGACATTAATTAGAATTCGTAATTTTCGAAATTAAAAAATCACTCAAAATGTTCGAAACTTATTTGTATACATTCAAAATATGTCTCGAAATTACTTTTCCACAAAAACTCGCATCTTGATAAATTAATAACACAAAAAAATTCATTTCAAAGAATCCAACAATTGAAAAACTCGATGCAATAACCGGTTGTGCGCTCGAGGAATCATACAGCGCGCAACTGGCTACAGCAGGCAGCCTTCAACTTCGATCCAAAAAATCCGAAACTTCAAAATTCAAAAAATCCCTCAAACAGTCTCCTCCAACATCTCTAATTTCCTCCAATCCAAAAATAATCATTTTCCAACCATCCAAACACCACAAACATCAATATTCTACCACTGTCCCTTTTTCACAAACAATCGAAAAATTCACTCAAGATAACCGGTAATCAATAAAAAACTGATCGATAAAGTTTTGTTGACAGAACGACGCGTAATGGAGCCGTAAAGCCGAGCCCTAATCCCGGCAATAAACGAGTGTCCTGGATTACACGCCGCGCCCTATTATTTGCCCCGCGTTGGGACCACTTTTGGCACCGTTTTTCGGCCCGATATTACCCGCCATGATCCTTTTTTTTCACCGGGCCCTGTTATTAGTTCGCCGCCTTCACCTACCGCGTCGCTTTCGACCTTTTATTTTCCTCCCTCGGCAAACACCTTTTTAAACGGCCACCGATGGCTCCCAATTATTCGCACAATTCGAAAGTCCCGGATTCCGGGATCGCGAAATTACGGGTTTTCGTCCCTCGGGGGAAAAAAACCACGCGAGAGGTTTCAATTACGAAAGTACAAATAATAGCAGGGGGGGGGGGAGGGGTCGTTTCCGCTCAGCACAAAAGGGCATGATTAAAGGCAATTAATGACAATGATTTTCGAAATTGGTATCAGGGGAGGGGGCTGATTTTAAATATTTATCGATTATGAATTCGAAAAATTAAGTTGTAAAGAATTATATTATTTGAAAGAATTTTAGTTGGAAAATTTGATTTTGGACATTTATTGGAATTGAATGAAAATCCTTTTTTTAGGGGGAGGGGGAGGAGGGCAAAAGGGCATGATTAAATGCAATTAACGAAAATGATTTTCGAAATTAGTATCAGGGGAGGGGGTTGATTTTGAGTATTTTTCGATTATGGATTCGAAATTTTCAAGTTGGAAAGAATTATTTAGAGGAATTTTATTTCGAAAAATGATTTTGGACATTTATTGGAATTGGATGAAAATCCTTTCTTTAGGGGGAGGGAGGGAGAGATATTATACATTACTATCAAAGAAATTGAATATTTGAATAAAATTCACGATCGTTGAAATAATATTCTGATTTCGAAGGAATATTATTCAGAGGGAAATTTACATTACAAAAGTGATGATAATAGAGGCGTCGCTGGTTCGGAATATCAATGAAAGAGAAACTGGCGTAAATGAACAGTAGTTTTAGGTAATTGTGGAGAACAATTGAAAGTTAGGTGCAATAACCAGATTCGCGCTCGAGAAATCTTACGGAGCGCAACTGGTTATTCAATTACTGTACTCGTGTAATTTGACTGCAAAATATGATGCCTTGAGTTTTTACGATCTCTGAAAGTTTTTTTTTTTTACTTGTTTCCTACTTTGGATTTTTGAACGATTTTTCAACAAATCAAGAAAAATTACACGTTTTTCAAAATTTTCAAAATGATGCTTCTCGCGGATTTACGATCTCTGGAAGTTTTTTTTTGGTAGTTTTTTCGTACTTCGGATGTCCAAACGATTTTTTAACGGATCAGGAAAAATTCGACGTTTTGGAAAATGTACGAAATTTTCTCTAGAAATTTAGATTATATTGTACATAATTTTGTTAATTGCTTCGTACGTATAAATATAAAAGTACGTTCGAATTTTGAAATCTAATTCGTACGTTGTTACTTATCCAGAAACGACTGTTATACGAGAAAAACCGGTATGATCTCAACAATACGCAATTTTATCCGATCTTTATCATCGCCCCCTAACTTTTTTTTCTCTTCGAATTGATTTTATCATGGTTGCAACAAAAAATTGGGCCTGGTAAAAAACGGGGTTAAAGGTTGACGCAATCTTTCTATCTTTCGGTGCAAAAAAAAGATGATTCACTCTCGAATCGATTCATTGTCGGGTCTTATCGCGAAATGGGCTCGGTTTTCAGAGAAAAAAGTTATCGATGACCAGGTGTGATGTTTTTTCACCGCTTTTTAACGTACACTTAGAATTTCTATGAGAAAGACACATTTTGAGGGAATTTTGAGAATATCGAGGGTCATTTTTGAGGATCTAGGAAATTTTGAGAGAAATTGAAGAACGGTTAAAAATTATAATTAGAATATGGGAAAATTTCAAAATTTCTTGTAAGAATTTTATTACAGTTTCAATTGTTTTGAGAAATTGGCAGATTTTTTTGATATTAGTCGAAAAATAAGAATTTCTCGAAAATATTCGAAATATAAGACACTTTAACAAAAGTCATCAAAGTTTCTAGAATTTTTTGAATTTAATAAAAATTTGCAAGAGGTTACCAAAAGTAATTTTATTATACTTTAAATCGTTTTGAAAAGATGGCAACTTTTTGTGAAATTGTTCCAAAAATTCTATAAAGATTTTCCGAAAATTCCCAAAACAAAAGACGATACCTCAAAATTGATCAAAGTCATGAGATTTTTCTCAAATTTACTGCAAATTCGAAAGAATATTACAAAAAATTCAAAATTCCGTTTCCTTTTCAAATATTCAGAAAAATTAACTTTCATTTGGTTTCCTAAAATTTTGATCTCTCGAAGAAGTTCTGAATTTTGAATAATTTGGACTCGAAAATTCAAAGGAATGAGTATTTTTGATCCCTTCCAAAATAATTCAGACCAAATCTCCAGATTTCTCCAAAATTTTCGTAATATTCCACATTAAGACGAAAATTCCCCCAAAGTTCCCATTTTCCTCCAAAATTTTCCTCCGTCAAAAAAAACCTTTAAAAATTGCCTACAACCCCAAAAACATGCCATCAAGTATCTCGATGTCCGAAAAATTCAAGCCGGATTCACCCCCGGCGAAAAAAGTGTTTCGGACCGTTGGCGGCGCAAAAATCGACGATCAAATTCGTCTTGGGGGTAAGAAAGTGCGCGAGAATGAAAAGAGGCCCTTTGATTCGGCGAGCCGTGCAAAGAGCGGGACTGGCGCGTGCCCGGGACCGGCCAGATGTATGTTTTGCAACCTGATAATGGACCTTCTCTTGAGGGGCTCCCCTGCGGCTCTTTTAGATCTCGTCCTCGCGATTGTAAGCCGAGCTTTTTTCGCCTTTGCCTCTCCATTATGTCCCAGGTCCCCATATGGCCACTTAGCGCGCCATGCCAGCCAAGGAAAAAAAAGGCTACACGCGTTATTTCACGGGCCCCGGACTGTACGTGAGGTCTCGCCCCGGAGACACTAATTATCGGACTAATTGCGAAAAAATTTTACCCCGGGGAGGTTTTTCCAGCTGAGGGTAGGTGAATAAGTCAATTTTTCGACGTCGTTCGATCAGGGACGGGCTCTCTCTCACTCATCAAACGACAGCTGTTATTGTGAGTGAGAAAAAGACAGTTGCGTAGTTGAACTTCCAATGCTTTGGATCGAGAGGAAAACTTTTAAAGGACGTTTTTTCGAAAAAATGTTCAAGTTATCGAGTTTTAAGTCATTTTTATCGAATTTGCTGGATCCTGAAGGTAAATTTTGACACTTGTGAAGTTTGTTGAATGAGTCAATTTGGAAGTGGCGAATCGTAAGTTATGGGGAAATTGAGAAAACTGACTGAATTTCGGCGAAGTTTTTTCCCTTGGAGAACATTTTTCAAATTCTTGAAAATTGTAAATTTCCCTCGGAGAAAATTCGTAATAGTAAAATCGTAAATTCGTAATTTGTAAATTTTCCCTCGGAGAAAATTTTTCGAATTTGTAAAAATCGTAAATTATGGGAAAATTGAGAAAACTGACTGAATTTCGCCAAAGAGGTTTTTCCGTTGAAGAAAATTTTTCAAATTTTTGAAAATTGCAAATTTCCCTCGGAGAAAATTCGTAATCTTGAAATCGTGAATTCGTAATTCGTAAATTTTCCCTCGGCGAAAATTTTTTAAATTCGTAAAAATCGTAAATTATGGGAAAATTGAGGAAACTGACCTCGATCAACGATTTTGCCAAAGAGGTTTTTCCCTCGTAGAAAATTTTTCGTGGAACAGTTCCAGCGCCGGTTCCGGAACTGGTGCTGGCACTCGGTGATTGCCATGTTCGCGCCTCGGGCGACGGCCATGAGGATCCCGGGATTTTCCCGGGCGAGGCGTCTCTGTTTTCTCCTCAGGGTGCCGTAAACCGTGGGGTCCATATTCAAGGAACCCGGGGATAAGGGCAGCAAATTGTTCGGTTCCCCGGCTTTCGCGATGCCCCTGAAACATACACGAGATTTGCGCATTTTTACTGTTTTGGCTCGTTTTTGACGTAAGGACATTTTTCAGTCGGTTCTGAAAATTGCAACTTCCACATCTAGTGGGGGAAAACAATTGTTTCACAAGTTAGGGAAATTCAACATTTCTTATATGACTATTAGATGATGATATTCGTTTTTTTCGATCTATTTCACAACTATTTAAGGAATTTAATATTCCACGACAATATATAAAGTTAGAAAAGTGGACTTTTCGTATCTAGTGGAGGAAAACGAATTTGCAACAAGTTGAGAATTTTCGTATTTATTGGTTGAATTTGAAGATCAATTTTTTTTTTATATATATATAATGTTATATCATTTTTCGTTATAATCAAATATCTAACAATATTTATTTTCGATCTATTTCACAACTAGTTGAATAATTTAACATTCCACGACAACAAATTAAGGTAAAAAAATGGAGTTTACGTATCTAGTGGAGAAAAACGAATTTTCAACAAGTTTAAAATTTTCGCATTTCAAATTTTAAACCATTTTTTTTTTTTTCATTTCGAAAGCATCTCTTCGATGCAATATTTACACGATTCAATCTTTGCTTGCTTCCCATCCGAAAAACTGAATATAAGTGAAATTTCACACATTATAATCAAACATCTAACAATGGTAAATATTATTCAACTCGAGTGGACACATGAGATTCCTCATTTTCGAAAAGTGGCCGGCCAGAAAAACCGTTCTCTGATGAATCATTTTCACAGTTTCACCTGTTTCAACAAGCTATTATTTTCATTGCCTAATTGTAAAAACCCGTTAAACTTTTTACCATGCTAAACTTTATCGAAAACAGTTTCCGGAGTTAGTCATTCCGATGTCGTAATTATCATTGAATTGTTTTAATCGTTGTGTTATCTCTGGTGCCGATGGGAATGAATTATTCAGAGTCAGTAAAAGTTTTTTACAGTAAAAGTGAAACAGGCGTGATTCGAAATTTCATGGTTAAAATTGCTTCGAGTTGAATAAAATTTTTAATTCTAAAGATGAAAATTGAAGAACTCTCTTTCGAACACAATGATGAAATTATAATTTCATATTTTCGAAAATTATGCAGAATTTGGAACAGCTTCTGGAAATTTTGAAGTTTCTGTGATTTTGTGACGTTTTGAATTTCGTCATTCGGAAATTCTGGAAAATTCTCCCTTATTGATACTAATGTTGAGAAGTTCGAGAAAATCAGGAAACTGTTCAAAAAGTCAACAACAAAAAATGACTGATTTTTAAAACCTGTTAAACCTTTTAAAATCTGTTATTTTTATATTCAAAAGAGTTGTAAATCAAAAGTTTCTTTTGTATACTCAACTAGACTGTACTAAAAACGAGTTATAGATCATTTAAATCGCCATTAAGATACAAATGTGCCGTAACGACAAGGGTATGAAAAGAATTACTCTCAATACACTAGCGAAGCTTGTTCACGATGCACCTTTACAAATCGCGACCCCATAAAATCTCACACCCCATATCAAACGAACCTGCTTTTGCCCTACTTGAAATCTTTTTGGCTTGACAAAAGAAACTATTACTGAACGCTGAATGATCATTGTAATAATGATTCAACATCAGCAAAAAAATCAATTGAGGATTAGTGTAGAATGTTTGATTTTTTAACATGAAAAAATAGACAACACGATCTTCACGAAAACCATGGAAAATTGATTAAAATCCAATGGTGATTACGAATAACACATAATATGTAAATGATACATGTGTACATGTCTAAATTTTTTTTGAAAAATACACGAAAATGCTCAGTTTGTAAAGTTGTTCGAAGTTTCCATACATATTATAGATTCTAAATTGAATCGAAAAAAAATAAAATATCCAAATTTATTCCCCAGTCAATTCAAAATGAGTCGAGAAAGTAAAATTTTCGAATGAGAGATAAAAACCATTCAAATAATAATAATGATTTGTACGCTTTTCAAAAAATACGAAATATTGAGTCAGAATTTTGAATTTGACTAATTTGAATCAAATGTTAAATTAATTGAATTTAAAAAAAATTATTAATATCAAACTAACGACAATTCACTTGATTGTGTGAATTTCGAGTTGATTTGAAAATTTGTTCTCATATTTCTAAAAATTCATTAAAATAATTGAAATTAGGATTTTCCGGAATTTCAGATGATTTTTCGAAATTTGGAAACGGTTTTGAAATCAGAAACAATTCTCTAACAAGATGAAAAAAATTTTTTAAATGATTGATATGGTTCCACAAGAACTACTGGAAATTAATTTATATGTCCAATCTCACGAATTTGCGAAAAATTCAGTCATTTTGAATATCCTCTGACAGATTAAAAAAATTCATGAAAAATTTCAAAATCTCCACAAAATGCATGAAAAAGCTGTCGTTTTTCCAAAATTTCAAATTTTAAAGATAATTATCAGACATTTGTCGTGGGATGTGAAGTTTCTCCAAAAATTGCCAGAAAAAAAGGTAAAATCGTGCAAACCTATCCCAAGTTTAACAAATTGAGAAAATTTGAAAATCAACATAATTCTAAAAGTCTTATAATACACAAAAATAATTTCTGCATCTTCAATGTTGAAATAAACACTGAAGATTTCATTGAAAAATACACAAGTACAGTCCAAAACTTGCCGATTTACTTAAAAATATTAATTATTCAAAACTCAGTACCTTTTTTCTTTGCATATCGAATGACTTGAAACCTAAATGAAATTGAATAGTAACCAAACAGTAATTTTTATAACAACCACAGAAAATCGACTACCAACATTCACAAATAAAAGAAAACCTTCAACTAAATAACCATCCCTACACTATCTCCCGAAAAACAACTCTCAAAATTCCAAAAAAAACCCACAAAGCACCCCAAACACCCACACCCCACCACCCCCACACTTTTCCTTCCCAAATATTCTCCCTATTTCAAAAATCCCAACCCCCTTCCAAAACCCCATAAAGAACCGAAAAATCACTCTCTCAAAACCCTTAAAATACCCCCTAAACCACCCCAACCATCCAAAAACCATAATCTCCCCCCAAAAAAACCGTTTCTCTCCCTCCCAAAAAATATCCCATTCCAAAGATCCCCACTCCCTTCCAAAACCCCATAAAGAACCAAAAACTCGCTCTCTCAAAATCCCAAAATACCCCATAAACCACCCTAACCATCCAAAAACCATAATCTCCCCCCAAAATAACCCTTTTTCTCCCTCCCAAAATCCCCACCCCTTTCCGAAACCCCATAAACAACCGAAAACCCACCCTCTAAAAATCCCAAAATACCCCACAAACCACCCCAACCATCCAAAAACCGTAATATCTTCCCAAAACAGCCCCTTCCCCCTCCCAAAAACCTCCAACCCCTTAAAAAACCGTACTCACCACCACATGGACCCTCTCCCCCTGTTCTTATTCCGATTGACCTCCGCAGGGAAACTCGGCAGAGCCACCACAAGGGCCCCCATCATCACCCACAGCCTCATCTTCCAAAAAGCACAGATCCACCAAAAAGCACCATAAAATTTTTCACCCCCTCATGTCACACCATAAACAGCCAACTTGGCAAAAATGTCCGAAACGGAACCCGTGTACTTCTCGGGCTCTTCGGTAAGAACTGCTCCGGGGAACTGGAAGCGCACCCCAACTGCCCCAATTCCTACGGCATTTAGGGTGGGGGGTTGAAACCGGGTTCCCCAGATCTGTGCAAGCGTATATATATATATTATACGTGTACGTGGTTACGTATATACGGTTTATATATGACGAAACTCCCGTTTGCGAGATCGGATATCGTCTTTAAAATGTGGAGACGTCGCGCGACGTCCAATACCCTTCGACTGGCGACTGCTCGAACCTCGAGCGAAGATCTGGGGATCCCTCCACTTGGGACCCCCAGGCCCCCCTGCGGGATGTTGCTCCGCCTTCTGCTGGACCGGCCTCTGCTGCAGGATCCTAGACTTCGGTGCTGATCAAGAAAGTGTCTATCTGACACTTTCTCGAGTTCGAAGACAGGATTTCGGCGACCGAAGATACGTTCGAGTCAGTTTGGGGCGACTCGGTGTACCGGAGGTACCCAAGGGGAATTTTATTGGGTCTATTTTTTTTTATCAGGATGCACGTTCAAGTGATGTTGGAATTGTTGTATGATGATTATAAGACCGAAATTGGTACGCGTCTGGAATTATGAGCATTGTAAGATAATTTGGGCATTATATTCGTCAATGACGGTGATGCTTGAATGATTCAATGATTAATTTTTATGTGTGTAGGTTTACGGAAATTCTCCTCAACTTAAGGGTCAACTGTGAAAGTTGAGGGTTGACCCTGAAAGTTGAGGGTTAATCCTGAAGGTTGAGGGTTCACCTTCAAGTTGAATTCTTGAAATAACCCTCAAAGTGAGGTGAATTTTCGTCATAGTAGTCATGTATGAATCATCTGAAATTTCAATCATTGTACCATAATTTGAGCATTACATGTTTTAATGATGTTGATGCTCTAATGATTCGATGAGTTGTCAATCTTCATATAATAGTCATGTATGAATCATCTGGAATTCTAATCATTATACACCACATGCTTTGACGATGATGATGCCTCAATGATTCAATGATTTGTCAAAATCTTTAATCTTTATGTAGAGTCATGTATGAATCAACTTTAATTCTAATCATCGTACCATAATTAAGGCATAACATTCATTAATGATGGTAATGCCTCAATGATTTAATGATTTGTCCATCTTCATGTGTATAATCATATATAAATCATCTGCGATTCTAATCATTGTACCATAATTTGAGCATTAAATGCATTAATGATGGTGATGCCTCAATGATTCAATGATTTGTCAATATTCATGTTATAGTCATGTATCAATCATCTGGAATTCTAATCATTATATAAATGATGATATGTGATATAATAGACAACGTTTCATAATCATAAAATGAGCCTCATGAAAGATAAATTGTTATTAATCTGTGTCCTGGGGTATCAGTATCTCAAGCTCCCCCAGGAAGATATTGTTTCACAATCCACCCAATTCCTGGAAAAATGGCCGAATCTTTCTGGATCATTTGTACATCGATCTACAGGGAGTCGGAGTAGGTCCCGAAAATCGGCGTGAGAATTTAAAGGGATACGGATTTTTTAGTCTGGGTTTTTCCCGCTTTCCTTTTCTGCTAAATAAGTCTCAAATTGCAGGGGATAACAAGATTGAGTGGAAGTTAAATGAAGGACGTTTCTGACCGTCAATGACCGGGTGCAAAAAAAAAGATCTGAAGGCACTAGATCAATTATCTTTGTTGTTTTCGGAACTTCGGATGACATTCAAAACAACTCCAGGAATTTGAATCTTTTCGACTTAAGAGATTAATAATTGATGATAATCCTGACATGAAAAGTGATGAATCATCCGGATAATCAGTATATATTTGTTTTGAAACGAAATTTTTCAGCAGTAAAATTGCAGGAATGATTCCTAACTTTTTTAAATTTTCAAACTAATGAAAAAAATGTCCTGCAAGGCTCCGGAGAAGAATTTTCTAGAATTCAAATTCCAGAACTTTCAGAAAAAATAGTAAATACAATTTTTCAGAATTTCCCAAAAATATCCCAAACTCTCTCATCAATTTTCCAACCCTCAACAAATTTTTCTAACCTTCCCTAACCCAGGGAAAATTGCAAAATCTAGCCTCAAATTTCAACCCCTTCGGATAGTTTCCCCAAATTTCAAAAATATTCCCTTTGCCCTTGAACCATCTTTTCAACCTTCCCTGGCTCGCAAAAAACCTTTCCAAATTTTCTATCCCCTGAATTTTCCATCCCCCGAAAAACCCCATCATCTCACGCTTCTTCCCCACCGTAATCCGGGCCACAGCATCCCGCTGGTCCACATGGGGAACAATCCTGGAGGAGGAACTACCATGGAACCCGGCCCTCCTTCCCCCCTCCCGAGATCGATCGCTCCCACCGTTTTTGCGGCTTTCTCTTTTCTTCTTCCGACGTTTCTTCGCCGACCCTTCCCCTCCGACGGCAATTTTCTTGCGGAGCTTTTATCCCCCCGCGGAATGCGTGAATCGAGGAGCGCGTGTGGGAACCAGCGGGAACGACGGCCGGAATGCGAGCGCGGGCTTTTTCCTCTTCGAGAGCGGCGGATTCCGGCCGAGCTTTTTGGGACTTTTTTTCGCGAGGGAAAATTTTTCGACTATCGTTTGTAACCTCGAAAATATCAACGATGCGAAAAAAAGCTCCGAAAGAAATTTTCTCTGCCAGAATGATGTCTCGTGTATCTTTGGAGAAATCAATCGTAAAATGTCACCCCTTTTTCCAAGATGGCGGCTTGAATTCAGTTTTGAGCTTTTTTAATTACTTGTGTGCAGTGAGATCGGAAATTTCACTCACCTCAGGAAACGATTTTTGATCTTTTTTTGGAGTTTGAAAATGACTGAAGTAAACTACCCCTAATTGAAATTATCACGATGTAATGACAGTAATGATATGACGAACGTAAAATTCGGAGTAGTTTTCTCTACCGGAATTATATCTTGTGTTTTTTTTTGAAGAAATCAACCGTTAATGGGAGGTACAATGTCACCCCTTTTTCCAAGATGGCGGCTGAAATGCAGTTTTGAACTTTTTTAATGACCTTGCGTACACTGCGATCGAAAATTTCACTCATCCGAGGAAACGATTTTAGATCTTTTTTTGGGGTTGAAAAACGACTGAAGAAAACTACCCCTAACTGAAATTGTCACGATGTAATGACAGTAATGATATCAATATTACCGAATTTATGCACATTGATTATTTAACACTCCTTCTGACAACAAGAAATCATAACATTGACAGAAACACTCGTTTTATGTTCTTTTCCAAAAGAATTTTGATAAATCACGAAAGGACCAGTCGTAAAATGGAACAAAACAAGATAACCCAGGAAAAGCAAATAACGTCTTAATGCAAGTCCCATAACTCGAAAATAGAGGCGCCAAGAGTTTTATGGCCTGCAAACAAAATCTGAAGGAAATCACGTCAGAAAACTACTGCAAGGGAAAGAAATGATCGAGAACAATATGGAGGTGTATCGAAAATTGTGTGGGGCCCATTTTTTTGTACTCCAGTAAACAGAACCTTTTCCCTCTTGGTATGTCATTTCTGACTTCCAAGGCAATTTTGGCGATTACGTTTTTCTCGGGAAACACTGAATTTATTGTTTTCGAAGAATGCTAGGCTCGAAAAGTCCTTGGGAAAATTTTTCTTCCGTGAATCATCGCTGCATTTGTTATTCTTTTCAGTTTTGAGGGGTGGTTTGAAAAATTGACGTGGGTTCCAAATTTTGACGAATTTGGAAATTTAAACGTTCGACGTTCAAATTTTTCTTATTCAAGTATTAAAAATTCACAGTCTTAGAAATCAACAAATTCTTTCATTAGTCATTTCGACCTAAATTTTTTAATCGGCCATTTTTTGGTAACATCCAAAAATATAGATATTTTGTACCGAAACACGTAATACTTATCACGAGAAAGATCGTTTTCCAATTTCACGAGAAATCACGAAAAAAAGATTTAAATGCGCGTAGTTGATGATTCTTTTCCATGTTGAATCTGGCCATGGAAGAAATGTATCGCTGTTCGAATGGTTATTTTCTTAATGCGTTTCCGACAAACGTTCGGAAGAAAAGCGCCGGCACTTTTTAGGGGTCTCCAAAAGCCATAATCTCGCAGGCCTAACTACTGTTCGGAGCGACTCATCGCATCCGCGCACGAATCTCGGATATCTTTTCATGGAGCAGCTCTCGCGTGTCAAGGATCAGTCTGAGGCGCAAAAATAGAACTTGAAAAAAATCCCGAAGCCGCAGATGCAACACTCGACTTTGATCCATTGACCCTCGTGTTATTTATTTTGTTTTGATAGGTCGAAATCGACTTTTGATTAGGGTTTTTTTGGATTCTCGAGCGCGATTCGAATTCTGCAGCTTTTTAATTCGGAATTCGCGTTTTAATGCTCGGATGAGCGATAAATTTATAATTTTTCTTAATTTTTGGCTTCTAATTTTTACGAAATATTTGTGAATAAAAATTTTGTGCAATTATAGGAGTTTCGATTTGATATATTATTACTTGAGCCTCAAATTTCGAAATTTTCTAACTTTCATGTATGTCTTTTGGTATTTTTAAATTCTTCAATTCAAAAATGAATTTTGAAGTTCCGTACATCTGATTTTTAATTTCCAGTTTTTGGAATTTTTCGTATTTTCTGCGTTTTAGTTATTGGTCCGAATTTTGAAAATCTGAATTTTAACTTCGTATCTTTGGATTTTCATCTCTTCTAAAATTAAATCAAATTTCTTAATTCACTTTTTGGAAATGGAAATCGAATTTTTATCAAAGTTTTTTTGGATTTGCGATTACAATTCAAATTAGCTGCGGGTTTTTAATTCGGATTTCGTGTCTTTATGCATAGCTGAGTTTGAATAAGTAATGAATTTTTCTTTTTGCCAAAAATACGGTTTCAAAATTTTTGATTTTCAACTTTTACGAACTATTTTTGAATTTCAATTTTGCGAGGTTTTAGAATTTTCAATTTGATATATGTATTATTTGAGCCTGAAATATCGAAATTTTATAACTTTCATGTACAATTTTTTTGATATTTTCAAGTTCCATATTTTATTTTTATTTGGAATTTCCATTTTTCGAAATGAAAATTTCCAAAAAATATGTTTCCTACAC
>JAPYZK010008211.1:0-15062 GCA_030522785.1 Platygaster equestris
ATTTTATTGGCTCTCTCAACAGCTCATAGAGTGCAAACTTTTGCCAACATCAAAATTTCGAATATTTCAAAAACAAAAACCGGAATTCTAATTAAGATAACAGATTTGATAAAAACATCTGCCCCTAGAAAATTTCAACCTCTCTTGAATTTGCCCTACTTAACAAAAGATCCTAGTATTTGTGTTGCTCGTACCCTCGAAAAATACCTAGATGTTACCGCTAACTTAAGAAGGAACTCCGAATCACTTTTTGTTACAATAAATAAGCCTCACAAACCAGCTACATCGCAAACTCTGAGTCGCTGGATCAAGAGGGTTTTAAAACAATGTAACATTGACACTAGCATTTTTTCGGCACATTCGACTAGACATGCATCCTCATCGGCCGCATCAAATAAAGGCTTGAATATTGACGTTATTAAATATACAGCTGGGTGGTCAAAGGACTCCCAGGTTTTTGCGTAATTTTGCAACAGACCTATTGTAACGAACAATCCAAATTTTGCGTTATCAATACTAAGTTAAGCTACTTTTTGTATGATCTAATACCCTGCTCCTCTTTCCCACTCATATGCAACACTCCATAATTTATATAAAGCTCGTCAACTTTATCATTTAAGGGCGACGTAATGAGTTTATAATACAGAATTTCGCTGAACTGGACTTAAACTAGGGGAAAAAATAAGTATTATATGAGTCATTCTGGCATTTCCAGGAACTTTAAAACTAAATTTCTGAACGGCGGCAATAAAATGTAACTAAAAGTTCTTGTCATGTGACGGCCACATAATCAAAACTGTACGACCTCAACAATTCGTGATATGATATGAATTCGTAGAATAGTCGTGGAAGATCTTATGAATTGAGTTTTTATACTTTAAAACTTAACGTAACGTTCAAATTCCCACTGGGAAATTTTCGACTGAAAACTTTGGAAGAGATGTACAGAAATAGTATATTATTTACCAAAACAACTTTTTGCTCTCTGGCACATACGATACTTTCTCTGGCACATTACTGACTCCGCTGCATTTACGCGTTTTTATGCGACAGCGTAGAGTATCGTAAAGTTGTACTTTATGATACAGAGGAGCATAAAGTGAAAACTGATCTGCCCATGCGCGTATTATGATACAGAGGAGCATAAAGTGAAAACTAATATGCGCATGCACGAATTACGATACAGTAACTTGTAAAACTGCGAACGCTCCGCAAGAACAATTGAACGACTGGTATCTGAAATTACTGTCGATAATCAAAGGTATCATTCAAAATGAATCTAAATTGGAACTGATAAGTTCAATAATTAAAAGTCGACGCTAAATATATACGTAGAGAGAAGCTGAATGCTATAGACACGGTATACGGTGGGCACGGCGCATTATGCACACGCATTGTTTAAAATATTTATACGTTCCGTGAATTTCGATCGAAATTGATGAGTTGGGTGAAAAATCATTCAACATTTCAACGCATGTGTAGTAGTGGAGCATATTCAAAGTAAATGCGCATAAACTATGCGCATAACATGGCGTGATCCTTCACATGACAGACCTCACGCAAAAAAACTCGCTTACAATGATCACAGGACTTATCTCGCCTCGGTTTCGCCTCGGCTTCGATCGTCCTGCGACCATTGCCGCTCGTCGCGTAAAGACCCGAATTGTTCGCATTGGCGCATATACTACTTTATGTGACGGCGGTGCATTTACAAGTTTCTTTGCGTGAGGTCTATCATGTGAAGGATAACGCCATGTTACACTCATTCACAAATACAATTTATGCGCATTTAGTTTGAGTATGCTCCGCTACTGTACATGCGCTTAAATGTTGAATGACTTTTCACTCCACTTATCAATTTTGATCGAAATTCACGGAATGAATAAATATTTCGAACAATGCGGGTGCATAATGCACCGTGCCTACCGTGGCGCCGTGTCTACAACATTCAGCCTCTTTCTGCGTGTGTTTTTAGCGTTGACTTTTATCACTTAAACTTATTGATTCCAATTTGTAAATATTTTAAAAGATTACTTTGATTATCAACAGTTATTTTAGATCTAAGTCGTTTAATTATTGTTCTTGCGGAGCGTTCGCAGTTTCAAAAGTTACTGTATCGTAATATGCGCACGCGCAGATCAGTTTTAACTTTATGCTCCTCTGTATCATAATACGCGCATGCGCAGATCAGTTTTCACATTATGTTACTCTGTATCATGAAATACAACTTGACGATACTCTACGCTGTCGCATAAAGATGCGCAAATGCACTGGAGTCAGATAATAGTATTATGTGCCAAAAGGCAAAAAGTTGTTTTGAACGAATATACACCAAAGGCAATAAAAAGGTTTTTCGGGCCCGAGCAGGCCAATAAAGGACTGTTGATTGCACAGAGGTGTATTATAGTATAGTATGTTCCACAGGGCAAAAATTTTCGTTGGACGAATGGGAGTTTATATTCCGAGGCGAAGCCGAGGAATATAATCGTATGAGTCCGATACAACTTTTTGCCCTTTAAAACATACGATACTTTATGCACCGAAGGCAATAAAAAGGTTTTTCGGGCCCGAGCAGGCCAATAAAGGACCGTTTATTGCACTAAGGTGTATAAAGTACATTTAGCAACCATTTTTTGAATGTTCACATTTATGGATTTCCCTATAATCTTCGGAAATTTACGAAAATCATCATTACGTAACAAAAATCATTACAATTTCTTTACTTGATCGAAAACAAACGTGAGTCACGAAACAAACGCGTAACTCGGGTGGATTCAAGGCTGGCAGGTGAACAGAAAAACGGATCACGTTCGGAGCGAATGATTTCACGAACGCAACGCCAAGCAGGGAACCTCGCGAAATGCTCTATAAATACGGTAAATCGATCCTATAAATACTAACTCTCGTCATGCGAAATCGATGTATCGATTTTCCAGCCGAGAAATGTCGAAAGCTCTTTTCTCCGTTTCGTTTCAACGAACTGTCGATAATACAACTCATTTAATCTTGAGAGCGAGGCGTATTATTAGAGCGGTTATAACCCGTTACTATCGAGAAATGTTGACCTTACACTACCTTACACTTCCCAGCAATTACGCAGCCGCGGTCATTGAGTTGAAAATTTGTTTTTCACGGCATCTGATGGATACGTTCGGAAATTTCTCGCGATATCTTCCGGATTTCTCGCGTTGATTTTATACATTTTTGCCCAAGAGCTGCAACTGCCTAATGGAAAATGAGAAAATTAGAATACAGCTAATTTTTTCGCTACTTTCACCAATCTTAAATAGCTGGAGTATCTACAGCCAAATACCCGTGTTAAATTGATAAGTTATATTTTGTTGTACAAGATTTGGATAAAATAAGGCAAGGTAACATTACACATCATCCCCGGCAACTATGAAAAATATGTTTCTTTACTTAATCTAGCTGCAGTAGCTAAAAACTGAGACATTCTAACAAGTACGGATTTTTTTCTTCACCAACAAAAATGTTGAAGACGAACTCAGCCAATCATGCTACAGCAGATCAGAAATTAGTTGTTTTAAACTGTTCAGACTAACTTAGGTAACATTATAATTATATCATCTGTGGCAGCCAGAAACAATAGTTCTTTTCAGGTATAGTCCAAACAGAAGATATTTCACGATTAATTAAAATTCGGATTAATAAGATTTCTCATAAATCGATTTACAGCGTAGCCCTAAAAATTATCGATCAACTCAAGGGAAACCTTATCTTATACTCTCAATTTGTTCCATAATTAAATCTCTTGATTTCGCTCTACGCAAAAAAAAAGCATCAAGAATAGCTCGAGGGAAACGGAAAAAAAGGCAACGAGGGAAAACGTGGGCGCGTAACGGATTAGTCATCGGCGCGACCTGCGTAAACGGGGTCTTGGAGGCGAGTTCGCACGATCGGGTTTAATCGAGACACACGATAGCCTTCGGAGAGCTAAGGAGCCACGTTCCGCCCGCGAACATCGAATTACTGAGCCATTCCCCCCCTTATCAAAGTTTATTCGCACAAGCTTTTCCTCCTCGCCACACCCTTGCCTCCCGCGACGCGCTCGTCAGACCGGCGACTACAGCGGCTCAATGAATGATTTCCGCGCGACGTTGCCATGCATCTCGCGAGATCATCGTGGTTCGAGAAATTTTTTCAATTGATTCAACATTGATAGTAAACATTTAAGTTCAACGATAGTGAGCTAAATATTTGTATGAGTTGAGGGCCATGGAGTGGTGGCAAAATCTAGAATGATCTAGAATTCCGAAATGGTCTAGAATGATTTGAAAAATGTAAGATTGCTTTAATACTCTAGAACTTCTTTAAGTAGTATACAAGGATATACAATGTTCTAGAATGTTCTGAAACTCCATCGAATGCTCTAAAACATTTGAGAGAATGACCTAGCGAAGCGAGGCGACACTAGCTCGTTTGATATAAAAAAGAGTCATTGATTTCGTTTTATTTACGAGATGTGAATAACTCAAAAATTCAATACTGTAATTTCCAACTCACAATTGGTTGCAAAATGAGTTGGATTTTGCAAATTATAATTCAGGTCTATGAGGTACCTATACATCTATCAAAAAACCTACTTATCTATAAGAAATGCAAGAAGTTTCTAGGTAGCTGGCTTCCCTTATTTCGACCCTTTGTAAAACGGTAATATTAGCATGAAACGTGATTTTTACCGACAAGTTCTGTGAAAATTGTGATTTTAGTTGAAATGTAACCAGAAACACGCTCTTCATTAGTTGGAATTGAAACATGTACTGTCGAAATCTGCGAAAGGAATTCAGTTATATCCTCGGAAAATAGCGATTATACTGTACAAGTCGTTTTTCATCGATTGGCAGGTTTGTCAAGTACAAATAGGTTCTGAATTTTTTTCTGGGCACACATGAATTTCCTCAAGCATGCAAAAATGTGCAAATACGTTCCTTTTTCCTACTTTCCTCACTTTGTAACTGTAGAAAAACTGGGAACGCTCGTGAATACGTCATTCGAGAGAAATAAAACATGTTGAAACGCATACGTTGGAGAAGAGGAGACAGAGCGAAGCTTATTGGCTCGAGGAATTCATGTGTTTCGTAAATCACCTGATAGCTTGGTGTAAATTAGGCTTCTTTTCCTCGTACACCTCCTGTTTTTCAAAACATTTTCCGGTACAACTTAATTCAGATACTGATCATACGCTAACAACGGGGACACTCGTAATGTATATCACGGATCGAGCTGAAATTTTACGTACGTGGTCTCCGATAGGACCTATAAAAAGTACTTACTTATTTTTCTTGAATAGGCCTTAGTTTCGGAGAAATCGAATTTTAAAAATCCGGTCACACACTCACGTCGAGTGTAATCGATCTCGAAAATTTTATTTCCTACCATTTGCCGTCATTTTTATTTTCTGCGACTAAGTTTCCTGGAGCCATTGTGCGACAGCGAATGATCGGAAATGGGGTTTTTGAAATTGATCACACTCGACGTGAGTGTGTGACGGGATTTTCGAAATGCGATATCTTCGAAACTAAGGCCTATTTGAGAAAAGTGTAGGAGTACTTTTCATAAATCCTATTGGAGACTACGTACACAAAATTTTAGCTCGATCTGCGATATACATGACGGGGGTCACCCTTGTAAAACATGACGTCGTAAGGTAAAAAATATAACCATAACATCGACTAGGAATCGACTATACCCAAGCTATTTAGTGAATTGCACAGTGAAGTTTGCAGGCCTGTGAAGTTCGCACCCCTAAGTGCGAATTTTTAGACGAAAAAAAGTGATTTGTTAGTCCAAGGTTAGTCCATGTTTGTCCAACAATTTTTTTTTTGAAGTTCACTTTTTGCAAAAAAGTTATTCAAAAATCAAAAAAGTCACCAGATTCGTCACCAAAAGCGAAAAATGCTTAAATCGGGCGACTGACTTTCCCATTCATTTGTACATTCGTAGTCCACGTTTGTCCAACCTTTTTTTTCGTTTGTCCACCCTGCAGGACCTTGTAAATAAACAATTGAACAATGTACAAAACAAGCAACGCATTCCTGCGAATTGGAAACGTCCATTTGTTTGTCAAAGCCGAGTATTCGATCGTCCAGGTCTCAATCAGTTCGTTTAGCCGTTTTTTAAAACACTTTCAATTGTTTACAGTTATGAACAAGCTAATAAACAATTGGAAATATCAGTACACGTTTTTTGGTCTGTAACGCTTATACTCGTTTATCCAAGGCGCGTATTCGTTTGTCCACTCGTTTTTTATTATTATTTTCAATTGTTTATAGTTATCAACAAACAAATAAACAATTGTACATGCCAGCAACACGTTCTTAGGTCTGTAACGCTTACACTCGTTTTCCCAAGGCGCGTATTCGTTTTTCCATGTCCCAGTTCGTTTGTCCACTTATTTTTCATTATAATTTTTAATCATTTATGGTGATGCACAAACAAATGAACAATTAGTCATGTCAGCAACATGTTATTCGGTCTGTAACGCTTATACTCGTTTGTCCAAGGCACGTATTCGTTTGTCCATGTCCCATTTCGTTTCTCAACTCGTTTTTTATTATAGTTTTCAATTGTTCATAGTTATCAACAAACGAATAAACAATTGTACACGTCAGTAACACGTTATTCGGTCTGTAACGCTTATACACCTTTGTCCAAGGCGTGTATTTGTTTGTCCAGGTTCAAGTTCGTTTGTCCACTTATTGTTAATTATGATTTTAAATTGTTTATAGTGATAAAAGAACAAGTGAACAATTAGACATGTCAGCAACACGTTCTTCGATCTTGTACGCTTATATTTTTTTGTCTCATGCTCGTATTCGTTTGTCCATGGCCCACTTCGTTTGTCCACTCGTTATTAATTATCATTTTCTGTTGTTCACAGTTATTAACTAGCGAATAAACAATTGTACATGTCAGCAACACGTTATTCGGTCTGTAATGCTTATACTCGTTTGTCCAAGGCACGTATTCGTTTGTCCAGATTTCAATTCGTTTGTTCACTCGTTTTTTATTACAATTTCAAATTGTTCATTATGATAAACAATCGAATAAACAATTAGACATGTCAGCAACATGTTATTCGGTCTGTAACGCTTCTATTCGTTTGTCCAAGGCGCGGATTCGTTTGTCCATGTCCTAGTTCGTCCGCCCACTCGTTTTTTATTATCATTATTCATTGGAAATTATAATGAAAAGCAACTGGACAAATGAACTGGGACCTGGACAGACGAATACGTGCCTTGGACGAACAAGCACAAGCGTTACAGACCAAATAACGTGTTGCTGACATGTCCAATTGTTTCTTCGTTCGTTTAATATTATAAACAATGGAAAATTATAATTAACAATGGACAAACAAATACGCGCCTTGGATAAACGAGTATAAGCGTGACAGACCGAATAACGTGTTGCTGACATGTACAATTGATAATTTGTCTGTTGATAACTATAAACAATTTAAAATAATAAATAAAATCGAGTGGACAAACGAAGTGGGACCTGGACAAACGAATACGCGCCTTAAACAAACAAGTATGAGCATACAAGACCGAATAACGTGTTGCTGACATGTCTAATTGTTTATTAATTTGTTTTTCACTGTAAAAAATTCGAAATCATAATGAAAAATGAATGGACAAAGGAACTGGAACCTGGACAAACGAATAGGCGCCTTGGACACACGAGATCAAGCATTACAGACCTAAGAACGTGTTGCAGACATGTTCAATTGTTTATTTGTTTGTTGATAACTATAAACAATAGAAAATGATAACAAAAAACGAGTGGACAAACGAAGTGAGACCTGGACCAACGAATGCGCGCTTTAGACAAACGAGTATAAGCGTTACAGATCGAAAAACGTGTACTGATATTTCCAATTGTTTATAAGCTTGTTCATAACTGTAAACGATTAAAATTGTTTTAAAAAACGGCTACACAAACTGACTGAGACCTGGACAAACAAATACTCAGCTTGGACAAACAAATGGACGTTTCCAATTCGCAGGAATGCGTTGCTCGTTTTGTTCATTGTTCAATTTTTTAGTAACAAGGTCCTGCAGGGTGGACAAACGAAAAAAAAGGTTGAACAAACGTGGACTAACCTTGGACAAACGCATGGTAAAGTCAGTCGCCCGATTAAGGCATTTTTCGCTTTTGATGACAAATCTAGTGACTTTTTTGATTTTTGAATAACTTTTTTGCAACAAGTGGACAAACAATCAAAATTGTTGGACAAACATCGTTGACATGGACTAACCTTGAACTAACAAATCACTTTTTTTCGGCGAAAAATTCGCACTTAGGGGTGCCAACTTTACGTACATAAACATTGCAGAGAAATCATTTTGATCCAAAAAAGAAACTTTAAGTATTACACTGTGCGACAAAATTCAAGTTTGAAAAAGTTGATGAGCTCTCACTAGCAAAAATCGACAGTACATGACCCCAGAAACATATCTGCTGAAGTATTTTTAAAAGTTAGCTCTTGTTTGAAAGTGAAAAAAAATAAAAAAAAAAAAAAAAAAAACTCCTGTAACTAAAAAAAGTAAAATTCACTTTCCTGGGTCAGGCAATCCGTTTTTGGTGAAAAAATTTCCAAAAATCGTTTTTTTTGCGAAGTTTAAATGTTGGGGAGACTCATTATGCGCGATGGCGGGCGATTCCGGGAAAGACGGTCGTAACGGGTGTCTAGTCCCTTGCTCGGGAACTCTGAGTATAGTCAATGAAAAAGACTGTCCAAGCCTAGTACAACAGCCTCTTCATTTTTCTATAAACCTTTTGTACCAGGCTTGGACCGTTTTTTTATTGACTGTACTCATAGTATCCGTGCCGACCGTCTTTCCCAGAATCGCCCGCAATCGCGCATAATTAGTTCCCAAAAAACAATTTTTCGCAAATTTTTCAGCAAAAATAGATTGCTTGACTCAAACAAGTGAAATTTCCTATTTTATTTTAAAAAAACGGACTTAAATTGAGGGAGTTACAGGAGTTTTTGATTTGAAAGTTAAGTAACAAATACAGTCGCCTCTAGTTAATTTGCCGCTCTCCTCAATTCTCGCTGGAGCCTACCCCCACCACGACCGCTCCGGCTCGGTCATCGAGAATTGTTTCGCTCTCTATTTAAATTGCCGTTGGTTTCTACATCTTTCAACGTGTTGTTTTTCATCCAAGCCACTTTTTGTTGAACATAAAATGTCACCTCAAGTACCTTGGCGGAAATGGAAGTTTCGAAGTTTCTTCAAGGCCTGGGCGGCCGTCATCTACGTGGCCACCACCCAACCAAATGGAAGCACCTCCATAGCACGCGTCACAGCGCGGACAAAAGTCGCTCTACTCCAGAGGGTCACAATTCCCAAACTCGAGCTGACAGCAGCAACACTTTTGGCAGAAACCCTGGCCAACGTTCGCACGGCGCTCGACCTGCAAGATGGCCCCTGTACACTGTGGTCGGACTCCCGCATCGTTCTGGCATGGTTACAAAAGTCCCCCGCGGCGTTCAAGCCTTACGTGTCGCACCGAGTGAGGAAAGTGCAAGCCCTCACCTCAATCGCAGATTGGCGGCACGTGAGATCGACTGACAACCCAGCGGATTACACAAGCCGTGGCCTCACGCCGACCGAATTATTAAGGCATAATCTTTGGTGGCAAGGACTTGCTTGGCTCACCCTGGGCCAACCTTCTCCTGACGACAGCGCATCTCACTTTTAGGACGAGCTGCTGGAGACCAGCAGAGAAGAAAGAAAAACACTGACAGCCCTCGTCGCAGCTGCAGAATTTGCGCCCTCGCTTTCGACTCGCCAGGCTTGTGACGGCGCTCTCATCCCTCTCACCGCTCGCTTTAGCAACCTACGCAAGCTTCTCGGCACCGTTGCGATTATCCGACGCTGCACCCCGAGCCGCCGACCCCTGCTCCGTCAACCGGTCATTGGTGCCAAAGAGCTCGACGAGGCACTGACAACCCTGCTTCGCATCGAGCAAGCCGACGCGTTCGCTGCAGAACGCCGGGCACTGCAACGCGGCGACTCTCTACTAGCATCGATTTCCCTGCTGCCCTTCAATCCGTACCACGACTCTGAAGGATTGCTGAGAGTAGGCAGCAGAATCAAGCACGCCGTCCTTCCAGCGGACCAGCGGTTCCCCATCATCCTCTCCAAAAAAGGCGACCTCGCTCACTTGCTGATCCAAGAAGCACACCAAGCAACAGGCCACGGCGGCGCCGAGCTGATGCTGCACCACCTCCGCCGTCGTTACTGGATCCTACAAGCTCGCCAAGCAGTGAGGACTTGCTGCCATCACTGCGTCTGCTGCCGCCGGCATCGAGGCAGACTCATGGCTCAACAAATGGCGCCGCTCCCCGCCGCACGAGTCACAGGATCCTCCCCCTTTTTGGCATCCGGGGTAGATTACTGCGGGCCGTTCATTCTGCGCCTTGGCACCAAACGCTCCAAGCAGACAACGAAAGGATACCTGGCAATTTTCGTGTGTATGGCAACCAAAGCGGTGCACCTCGAGGTCGTCGAGGACCTCACATCTTAAGCCTTTCTCGACGCTTACACCCGCTTCATTAGCCGACGCGGCCTGTGCCGCGACCTGTATCGCGACAATGGCACGACATTCGCTGGTGCAAATCGCCTCCTAAAAGAAGACCTGGCGACATTCTCGACGGAGCACAACCTGCAAGAACTGGCCAACCTTGACACTACCTGGCATTTCATCTCACCCAGAGCGCCTCACCAGGGAGGCCTTTGGGAGGCAGTCGTAAAATCGGCAAAACGGCACCTCACGAGGCTACTCACTCTCAAACAATCGTTATGGCTACCTCAGCTGCAAACCTTGGCTGCTCGCATCGAGGCTTGCCTCAACTCAAAGACGATCCAGAGGATAAGCTGTCTCTCTCTCCTGGGGATTTCCTCATTGGCCGCCCGCTCCTCGCAGTACCCGAACCCGCAGTTGGCGACACGCCAGCAAATCGTGTAGAGCATTGGCAGTGGCTTCGCCAAATGCATCAACGCTTCTGGCAGCGCTGGCACACCGAGTACCTCACCACCCTTCAAACCCGAAGCAAATGGCGTCGAAGAACCTCGGACCTGCAAGTTGACGACGTCGTACTCGTCAAAGACGAAAACCTGCCTCCAACTCACTGGCTGTTGGGGCGTGTCACCGAAGTGCACCCGGGCCAAGACGGCCTAGTGCGCAACGCGACCCTCCGGACGCAACGTGGCTCTCTGACGAGAGCAATATAAAAACTGTGCGTGCTCCTGAGTGCCGAATCGGGTGGTGGCAATTTAGAATCCCGGGATTCGACCGGGAAGAATGTTCGCGATAGCGATTTGACTGTGAATGTTCGGGCGAGGCCGGTGTCAGGCCGTTCGGGTGTTTACGCGAGGGTTGGGGAGCGCCGACGCGACGCTCGCACACGAAATTGATTAGTATTGGTTCGGCAGTGGAAAAATACAAAAAGGGACTGGAATTGCTCTGAGATTTTTTGCTTATAATTAGATTTATTTTTGATCCAGAATGAGCCAATTTGTAATAAGATGATTTTTTCGTACTAAAAAAGTTGACTTGTAAATTGTTAACTCAATTTGTTAATCAGATAAAAGTTGACAATTTTTCCGAAAAAGTATGCAGGATATTTTTGTTCAGGAGGCTGAACATTTCCATTTCTACCTAGAATACTTGCGGCGACTCGGTATGTCCAAGAAGAAGTGTGACTGAGACTTGGATTATTATTGTGCTCATGCGCGCGGCAAATTATATAGGGAGCGAAATAAATTGCCACGCGGCAAATTAAAACAAGAGCGAAATGAATCGCATCGAGCTCGAGAGTGCGCGAGAGTGGGGGGCCATAAAATACTCCCCTACGGTCCCGGACGCGGCAAATCAACTAGAGGCGACTGTAACTCGTAAACAAGAGCTAACTTTTAAAAATGCTTTGACAGATATGTTTCTGGGGTCATATACTATCGATTTTTGCTAGTGAGAGCTCATCAACTTTTTCAAACTTGAATTTTGTCGCACAGTGTTATGTAACAATGGCGTCGGTGAGATTATCCAAAAATGAATTCTTCTATGCCTTAGTATGTAACGCTCGTCCAAGAACGTATATAAAGAGGACGGGTAACTCCGTATACCGAGCTATGAGCGGCCGTGGCAGGAAAAACAGCCTTTTCGGGCTCTCGGTCGTTGCGTAGTATAGCACTACGCATCATAGTACAAAAAAAAGGGGAGACCGGGGCTGGTTGGCCAGTGGGGCAGATTGGCCAATGCTTTGTTTTCAAGTACCGGAAATGTTTATAAGGCCACCGCGCCTAATATCACTGTTGTATGTTGTAAAAAGACTTACGGGTAATTTTCTTGCATTGTGCTCACGCGTGTTGAAAATATAACGGAAAAACTCTTTTCTACTCGAGTTAGTAAAATTTTCAATTTCCGATTTTTTTGTTTTCTGAATCAACAAACAACTGATTTCAAACCAACTAAAAACGGTTATCAGTTGTTCATGCCCTGAGGATTAAAATAAAGTATCGCTCAAATTTATGGTTTACATTTCTTGACCTAAAAAATCAATCTAATTTTGAAAAACATGGTCGGGGCTGGTTGGCCAATGCTCTGGAATTGAATGAGCAATTTTGATTCCGCATGGAGTTCAAGAAAACGTATTTACTAAGTGAAATGTTCCAATGAAAATACAAACTCCGGAGACTCCAACGAAAAAAAAAGTTTGGTTGGTGAAACGTTTGGATAAAGTTTAAATTTCTATACACTGTTATAGGAAGAAGAAATTTCTGAACGTGATGATTATTTTTTATACAGTAGCCTTCGATTGAAAAAATTATTTAATTTATGAGTAAGTAAATCAGATGTCTTTGTCGTTAATTTTTATTTTTATTGTTGATTTTTATACGATTTTTTTTTAAATTGGCCAATCTGCCCCGTGCTCGGGGTAGGTTGGCCAAAAAATGCACAGTACAAGCCGCGGGTATGCACTTTGTCATAGAAAAATCGAATGTTTATCAACTTCAAAAGGGGAGTCATAAAAAATTCGTAGGTAAAAAGTTGGTCAACCAGCCCCGATCTCCCGTAGCAAAAAAACCAAAATTATTTCCTACACTTTTGCCATGCGGCTCAAAAATCGTCAAAGACAATCAGAAATGGGTAAAAAAAAGTACAGCAAATCCAGTGGTTGCTCCAATTGTTAAAAATGATTTGAAGTTTCGGAAACGTGTTTTTACACCTTTAACGCGTGCCTTAAAAAAACGACACATCGGATGGGAAAAATGTCTGAACAAATGTTGTAGCTAGGCAATTTATCCTTGAAATGACGCTAGAGCGAAGATCTTGACGTCATTTTTCACGCGCCAGCCGTATGCGAAGTGTAAAAAAGCGTTTTTAAAATATTGTTCAAATGGCAGTAAATAAACAATTTATGAAATCGTTTTTTTTTTGCGAATAGCCTACTTATGCACGAACACGACCTCGAAATTCCAAATCTCTCCGGCTTATAGTTTTTTAGTTATACAATTGTGAATTACCAGAAAGTACATTATTCAACAAAGAATATCGTTCGAAAAAAGATTTCGGTCATCTCAATTACCTCGTCAATCGAAGTGGGAAACATAGCACTACATTCTTCAATGAAAAAATGCCACATAAATAATTTGTTTATGCAATATTTTTCATTTTGCAACTAACTGACATTTTTCAGTTAATGATTCTCAAGTGAATTCAACACTTTTCAGGCAAAATGAACAGCTTATTGGAATCAGTTATTTCTTTCCGTGATTTTGATGCGAAATTAATTTGTTTATAACAATTAGGGGGGGGGGATAACAATTTTTGTTTGTAAATTCGTATTTTCGCTCCATTTGGTTACTGCGAAATGATTTTTTTCACACTTATAGGGGAGACATCTAACTTTATTAAGCATGTAATTGCGAATCCTCAATATGCACCCAGTAATATATGCGGTCGATTATATGTGTGCTAATTTAAGATTTCAGTTAGCACACACATGAGTTATTCCTGGAAAAAAACAATACCACACTGGTGATAAATAGTTTTATGCTTGTCACTAATTAGCACTAAATACGAAATGCAAGATTTTCAAAGATTACGGGTAGTCCGATGCTAGTGTGCTCACTCGTTCCTTAAGCTAGCACACATGAGGGTTATAAAAAAGAAAATGGAGTTATGAATTTTTGACTAACGTCCGAAATCAGCACTAAATGTGTGGTAATTTAGAACTCTAGTTTCATCGCGTTATCGGATATTATGTGCGTTAACTTAAACACTAACCTAGCACACAAGTGCTACCTCTGTGCTAATGTAATACTAATTCGTTTTGGGTCCTCGTTTTTAAAGTACTAAATTAGCACTAAATATGTACATGCGAATTTCTGTAGAGCGCGGTCGATTATATGTATGTGTGCTAATTTAAGATTTCAGTTAGCACACACAGGAATCAATCCTAAAAAAAAACAATACTTCACCAGTATTCAATATCTTTATGGTCGTCACTAATTAGCATTAAATAATATACAAGATGCAAGATTTTCGAAGATTACGAGTAGTTCGATGCAAGTGTGCTCACTCGTTCCTTAAGCTAGCACACATGATGGTTGTAAAAAAAAATGGAGTTATAAATGTTTGACTAACGTCCGAAATAAGCACTAAATGTATGCTAATTCAGTACTCTAGTTTCATCGCGTCGCCGGTGAAAAGTGCGCTAACTTAAACACTAACCTAGCACACAAATGCTAGCTCTGTGCTAATGTAATACTAATTCGTTTTGGGTCCTCGTTTTTGAAGTACTAAATTAGCACTAAATATGTACATGCGAATTTCTTCAGAGCGCGGTCGATTATATGTATGTGTGCTAATTCAAGATTTGAGTTAGCACACACAGGAATCAATCCTGAAAAAAAAACAATACTTTACCAGTATTAAATAGTTTTATGGTCGTCACTAATTAGCATTAAATACGAGATGCAAGATTTTTGAAGATTACGAGTAGTTCGATGCAAGTGTGCTCACTCGTT
>JAPYZK010008220.1:0-13696 GCA_030522785.1 Platygaster equestris
GTGGGCGAACAGCTTATTCGCCCACTAGTGGGCGAACGAGTTCATCACTCGCATGCCATACGTCAACAATCAGGTAATCCATTATTTCTTCCACTCTCATCAGGGCCACGAAATTACATATTCCTCGCGGGCGTTGAATAAATAATCTATCTTTCTTCCTCAATAATTTCACGAATTTTATGTAATTTCGGACTACAAACCATTATTTTAAATCCTGCATTATGGAAGTCGATGCTGAAACCCTTAGAATGATTTTAGAATTCATCATCTTATACACTCACTAATTATTCCAAACAGAACTTGTGCTCAGATAAACAAACTCAACAACAAATCCTCTCAGTCCCTTTAGCGACAGTTTTTTCAGCCCATATATTTACGACCGCGATGCGCCACAGAATCAATAAATAGAGGCAGAAATATAATCACGTGTTGGATGGGCGAAACAGGGATCGACGTTTACACAAAAATAGTGGCTGCAACATCGTAATACAAAAATCGGGGACCGAGCCGGTTTCGCGTGACGCCATTGTGAGGGGCATTGTAGTGCTAACTAGAATTGACAAGCGAGCGCGTCCCACAGGATGCGTCACGGGATCCTGTAGGACTAATTTACAGGGCGCTCGCGAACTGGTGTAGGATAGCGACATTGATGGATACATTGTTACCGCGCATTGTGCTCTTATTGTGACATGAAAATCGAGACCTATGTCTTCATTGTTTGCGTGTTTGCAACTTTATCAGCGTAAACCCCAGCTTACGTTACATTTCTGGCGAGTATACACGAAGAGAAAAGTCTTGGCTCGGATTTTTTTTTCTTTCTGAAAGTTCTTTCTTGCAAGTTCTGGTGGATTTTCACACATTTTTCGTGATTTTTCTTAAATAAAATTTTCTTTAACTTGAACTCTAAAGTGATGGTCAATTTTTATGTCACTTCTCGAATTAGTAAAAGGACAGTGGCGGATCGAGGATTTTATCAGGGGGGGGGGGCTTTGTTTCTCGACTAAATTTTTAAAAAAGCGAATAACGATTATTCATGAGTATAATATGAGTGAGACTTTGTTTGCAGATTTAGACTCACTTTACAATTCAGAGTTTTTGTTGTGTCGAAATTAAAATTTTTCTATTTGGCTTTGATTAATTAATTGATTTAATTCAGTCTAATACAAAAATTACGAAATTTTTAAATTATAATTTAAAAAAACATATATTTTTGGAATTTTTGAAGTTTTAGACATTATCAAAGTTTGCATGAAAATGTTGCAGTTTCGAAGTTACGAAGTCAGGAAAAATGAAACAATATTTTGGGGCTATGTCGCGGCGGCCAAACGACACGGCGCCCGAAAAAAAAATGGCGGCGGAATTTCTTGATGAGTTAAGGTAAAGTTAGGTTTCCGAGTGCTCGTCTTGTACGAGCTGAAATTCGAAATTAGAGAAAGTGTATATTTTTCGAAACAAAAAATCGTAAACTGGTCCACCTTATGGCAGTCCAAAATCGCGGAAACGGTCGCACCCTCAAAATTGGCCGTCTCGTTTTTCCGAAATCGACATTGACGTGTGGTATTAGGCAGAACTAGTTACACTCATTGTTTACAGAAACAACTGCGAAACTCGACACTAGCTCCGCGCCCCCCCCAGAGAAACCCAGAATAGGAAGCTTTTGTGAACCCTCGGCCGCTCGCAAAATCCGAAAGGCACTCATTGTCCTCGTGTTTGCAACACATAACAGCATAAAGGAGCGCCATTACGGAATTATGTAACTGTAAATTGAGCAAATACAACGGTCCCGGCTTTGCATTTTCTTCCTCCGGATTTTTCGGGCCGTACCCCATGGTATCGAGTTCCGGGCGAGAATTCGAGAATGTTATCTCTATGAGACATCTACTCAGAGAATCGGCCCAGTGGAACTGGTAGTTACGCGATGATTGTGCCTCCTTGACGTGATCAAGCCCAAAAAACAAACAATCACTTTCGAGATAACATCGCTTGGAACCAAAAAAGGGACTTATTGTTTGGGTGGAAATAGGGGGAGGGGGCTGAAAATTGCGAGATTTAGGGAGTTTCTTCTAAATTTGTGTTGTGCTCTTTCGATTTGGATGAGGGTCTTTCAAACTCGAAAATTTTGGTAATCTGCAATCGTTTTCGACATTTTCCAGGATTTTTTGAAATTCTTGAAAACGTTGAAAAATCGAAAACTTGTCTTTGAAATCGAAATGTCCTCTTACGAGCGTCACCTAATACTGTTTGTCAAACGGTGATTTCTCGAGTCTCGTCTCATTTTTCT
Source organism: Platygaster equestris (assembly GCA_030522785.1). Lineage (NCBI taxonomy): Eukaryota > Metazoa > Arthropoda > Insecta > Hymenoptera > Platygastridae > Platygaster > Platygaster equestris. Next base: position 2,282 of record JAPYZK010008220.1, read on the forward strand.
TTTGTCCATTTTTAAAAAGATTACGACATACGAATCCATGGCTATTTTTTGCACGATCGCACAATGTAGCGAATGGCTATTAAGTGGCGTATTCTCACCTAAGTTACGTGCGGTTGCGCCATTCAACGCAGATTATCCTTATCCAGGATTAGGGCACGAAAAAGCGCCCGAGTACGTACTCGAACTAATTCCCAACATTTTTTGGATTCGACGTTTCTACATTGTCGAGATTTTTTCGAAATACTTACTCCAATTTCAGTTGATCTGAACGAAAGATATATTTCAAGATCTTAAAATCGAATAACATATTTTGATTCCACTTTTTGATTCCACATGAAATTATTTATTTGTCCCGATTTTTATTGAATTTTTCAGTCCCGAGTTTTGATGTGTAAACATCTTTAATTTCGCTCCTGGTATGGGCCAGTATGGGCTCGCGCCGCGTAAGACGTGTAAGGTGTAAGGCGTAAGAGTAAAGGCGACCTTATAGAGATCCACGCATAGCGCCGATCGCTAGAAGTTTCTAAAATTTTCAGGAAAGTTGGAAAAGATTCTAGAAAGTTCTTGAAGGTTCTAGAATGTTCTAGAAGGTAGTTGAAGATTCTAGAATATTCTAGAAGATTCTGGAAAGTTGTAGAAGGTTTTGGAATGTTTTACAAGCTTGTTCTGGAATGCTGTAGAATGTTATAAATACAGTTGGATCTCGCTAGAGCGCTCGCCTCGGGGGTCTTGAGTAAACATTACGCTGTATCGAGAGAGCGATAAGACGGGTAGAAACACCATCAGGTAGAAACCTCGAGGGACCAAAACCCAAAAATGACAAAGCATTAATGACTTTCTAGGCTTCTGGAATTCGCTCCCTGCTGTGAAACTCGGAGCCTTATCGCTGTCGAGATCTTCACGATAAATTAGAGCGCGCTTTATCGAATAACGCTCTAGCGAGATCCAACTGTAGTTCTGGAAGGTTCTGAAAGATTCTGGAAGGTTTCAGAAGATAGTACAAGGTTTGTTAATGTTGTAGATGGTTTTGAAATGTTCTGAGTTAGGTTCTAAGAAATTCTAGAAGGTTCTTGTAGATTTTAGAAGGTTCTGTAAGGTTGTAGAAGGTTTTGAAACGTTTTAAAATGTTCTAGAAAGTTTTTGAAGGTATTGGAATGTTATAGAAGGTAGTTGAAGATTCTACGATGTTCTAGAAGGTTCTGGAATGTTGTGGAATGTTATAAATAGTTCTAGAAGGTTATGGCAGGTTCTGGAAGAATTCAGAAGATAGTAGAAGGTTCGTGAATGTTTCAGAAGGTTTTGAAATGTTCTGAGTCAGGTTCTAAGAAATGCTAGAAGGTTCTTGTAGCTTTTAGAAGGTTGTGTAAGGTTCCAGAAGGTTGTAGAAGGTTTTGAAACGTTCTAAAAGGTTCTAGAAAGTTTTTGAAGGTATTGGAATGTTCTATAAGGTAGTTAAAGATTCTATGATATTCTAGAAGGTTTTGGAATGCTGTAGAATGTTATAAATAGTTCTGGAAGGTTCTGAAAGGTTCTGGAAGATTTCAGAAGATAGTAGAAGGTTCGTTAATGTTATAGAAGGTTTTAAAATGTTCTGAGTCAGGTTCTAAGAAATTCTAGAAGGTTCTTGTAACTTTTAGAAGGTTGTGTATGGTTCCAGAAGGTTGAAGAAGGTTTTGAAACGTTCTAAAAGGTTCTAGAAAGTTTTTCAAGGTGTTGGATTGTTCTAGAAGGTAGTTGAAGATTCTAGAATATTTTATAAGCTTCTGAAAAGTTGTATACAGGTTTTGGAATGTTTTATAAGACTGTTCTGGAATGATGTAGAAGGTTCTCAAAGGTTCCAAATAGTTCTAAAAGGTTATGAATAGTTCTAAAAGGTCCTGAAAGGTTTTGGAAGATTCCAGAAGATATTAGAAGGATCACTAATGCTTTAGAATTTTCTCGAAGATACTAAAAGGTTCTAGAAAGTTCTAGAAGGTTCTGTAAGGTTGTAGAAGGTTTTAAAATGTTCTAAAAGGTTCTAGAAAGTTTTAGAAGGTTCTGCATGGTTCTAGAATATTCTAAATGGTTCTGGAAAGTTCTAGAAAATTTTAGAAGATGCTAGAAGATTAAGACATAGTGTGCACAAGATGTTTACACATCAAACGTGAGTGCCGGGTGCTCACTGATTTTTTTTATGTTTTCGATAACTTTTCTGACATTTTTGGAGATATAGAAAATGTTTTCCGAGTTTCTACATATTTTTCGAAAAAATCGTCGAAGTTGATCCACCACTGTACTTTTCAGTGCATCAAAAAAAGTTTTCATCCATTTTCTTTTCGGTAAATCGCGACGGATCGAGCTTAATGTCGATTAAAACGTCGATTACATCGTCTAGTTTGAAGACGTGTCCTTGCACGGTGGCCCGGGCCGGTACTTTTCATCTTGGACCGGCGTCTTTGTGGGTATGCCGACTGTCTTGTGTCGAGGGCCGACATCTTGTTCCCTGGCCCCGCTCACTAATGCGTCTGCGGGATGTTTCTTTATTATTGACGAGACTCGGGGAAAAATGGCATCATCCCCAACGACTCACTTCCATGGATATACACAGTGTTGTTAATGCCATGACGTTTCATACTTTGTCAAACTTCGACGGGCGGAAGGGAAAAATATTTTGAAGAACGCAAATGCGTGCTTTGGATGATGGGATACGATGATACACATAAGTAATGGATCCCTGATGATTCGGCGGGAAAAACGCGTTCTCTATTTTCGTTCGAGTTTTCATGTTGAAAATCATCGACGTCGTTAACGCGGGGGATGCGAGTGGTGGATTTGGATGATGGGGGAGGGGGATTTGTAGGAGTTTTATGTTTGTGGAGAACGTATTGTCGGTCGGGTTTTATGATGATTTGGTGGTTTTTTCTGTGATTTCTAGGTGTTATGGATTTTTGGGAATTTCGAACATTTTTTGGCTGTTTTTTAGAACTTTTCATCAATTTTCATTTATATTTACGTACATTTCCGAAAAAGATGTAGAATTTTGTTTGTTTTCGAAGAATTTTAGGAGGGTTTTTTGGAGTTAATTGAAATTTATGAGTATTGTAGATTATTTTTAGACATATTTTTTTCAATTTTCGTAATCAAAATTTTTCGAAGATTTTCGGAAATGTTTTCAAAAAGTTTGGGAATATTTTTTTTTCTAAGTTTGGCAATTTTTAAGAATTCCTACGATTTTGGATGTGGTTTAAAATTTTTTCTTTTAATTTCATGTATTTAAGAAACTTTTGAAAGTTAATTTTTTAAAACTCTCATAAATTTACGAAGATCATGTTTTCTTCTAGCTTCACTGAAAATTTGTGTAGCCATGATTTAATTTACAAAAATGTACTTGAATCGATGGAAATTGTTGAGATATCTCGCAATTTTTGAAAAAATTTCAGACCTTCTAGCAATATTCGAGACTCGAAATGAATTCTAATACCTTTTCTGTCAACTTGACAATTTTCAACGATCTCTAAATTTTTTTTTATACTCCTTGAATTGTTGATTATTTCAGATGAAAACAATACTTCAAAATTTATTCGTATTCACAATCATGTAGTAACATGACTTTCAATTGATTGAACTGATTCGATTTATCTATTTGGACAATCATTTTCAGTTTTTTTATGAAAAATCCACCAATTCCCTTGCTCCCCCAAATTCTCTTTCAAAACCAAAATGGCACCCCTCTTAGGTGGGAAGATGCAAATTAGTCCCCAATTTCCTTCCAACGTGAGAAAATAACCACCCACGAAATTCAAGATGTCGAGAAATTAGTCACGGTCAAAAACCTCGTAGATTTAGTATACCAAGACGTCGACCTGCCCCGAAAAAGGTCAAAAGCCGCGTAAACACTTCGATGATTTTTCGTAGACGTTTCGATAACAATATTATAATAAGTTGTCTGCAGTATGTGTGGGAAGCGAACTCACAAGGCACTTGAAAGTCGGAGATATCTTTGAAATCCGAGATCGCGCTCATGCTCCCTAACAAATTTCGAATGAAATGACGGGGATTCGGATAATTAATGGTCACTGGAAAAAAGTTGAGAAGGAGACACAAAAATTAGATGTGACATTCATATACGATGTTGATGCGACAAAGGTATTGTAGGGATGAATACGATTTATAACTGTCTGAAGTTTTTTTACTCTACATCGCAATATTTCAGTAAGAAACGAGGGGCGATTCACTCTGGGAGTCAAGTGGAAGTCATGATTCCCGTGACTCCCATTGATTCCCATAATGAGAGTCATAGACAGGACCGTCCATAGGTTTTGCGGAGCCTGAGGCGAAGATTTTAGGTGGGGTTCCTCAATTAAATTTTTTTATGGATGATAAATTGAAATTTTGACGTTCAGGAAATATTGAGAGTCCTGCAAATATTGGAATATAGAAGTTGTAGAATTTTGAAGATAGGAAATTATTGAATTTTGACATTTTTGAAGGACAAAACTCAAGGTTTTGAAATAAGGTCTGGAAATTTTACAATTTTTAAACTTTGTACGTATTTTCAAGTTTTTAAGTCTAGAAGTTTCGCAATTTTTGAAATTTTAGAACTTTGAAATTTCGGAATCATGAAGTTTTGGGATTTATAAAGCTTTGGAATTTTGAATTTTCGGAGAATGATGAAGTTCTGCAGTTTTGGAAGTTTTGGAAATTTCACAAATTTTTGAAATGTTGGAATTTTGAATTATTTGAGAATGTTTAAAAACTTTGAGATTTTAGAATTTTTGAGATTGAAAATAATCAAGTTTTAACATTTTTACAGTTCTTGAAATTTCGTAAGTTTTGAAATGCTCGAATATTTTGAAGTTATGAAGCTTAGAATTTTAAGTTTTGAAATGCTCGAATATTTTGAAGTTATGAAGCTTAGAATTTTCGAAATTTAAGAAGTTTTTCAAATGTCGGAATTCCGAAGTTTTCGAGAATGTTCAAGATTGGAGATTATTGAATTTCGACATTTTTTAACATAAAAACTCAAGGGTTTGAAATAAGGTCTGGAAATTCTACAATTTTTGAAATTTGTACGTATTTTGAAGTTTCGAAATCTAGAAACTTCGCAGTTTTTGAGATTGTAGAATTTCTAAATTTCGAAATAATGAAGTTTTGGAACTTAAGCTTTGGAATTTTGAATTTTCGGAGAAGTATGAAGTTCTGCAGTTTTGGAAGTTTCGGAAATTTTACAAATTTTTGAAATGTCGGAATTTTGAATTATTTGAGAATTTTCAAAAACTTTGAAATTTTAGAATTTTTGAGATTGAAAATAATTAAGTTTCAACATTTTTACAGTTCTTGAAATTTCGCAAGTTTTGAAGTGCTCAAATATTTTGAAGTTATGAAATTTAGAATTTTCGAAATTTGAGAATTTTTTCAATAGTCGGAATTTAAAATTTTTCGAGCATTTCCAAGAACTTGGAAGTTTTTAAAAATTTTAAAGATGAAAAATTATCAAGTTTCGACGTTTTTGAAGTTCTGGGAATTCCGCATACTTTAAGTATTTTGAAGTTTTTAAGCAAAGAAATTTCAAAATTCTTCGACATCCCAAGGTTTTGAAGTTTGCAAGTTGAAAATTTTGGAAACTTTCAAAATTTTGGAACTTTCAAAAGAAATTTCGGAATTTAATGAAACTGTAAAGTTTTGAGTAATCATAAAGTACTGAAGTTTTGAAAGTTTCGGAAATTTTGTGAGTTTCGAAAATGTTGAAATTTCGAAGTTTTAGAAAATGTTCAAGAACATTGAAGTTTTTGAGAATTTCAAACATTACAGGTAATCGAGTTTTGACACGTTAAAAGTTTGACATCGCTGGGAATGATGACTCCCAACTTGGGAATCATGACTCCCAAATTGGGAGTCATGTTGGAGTCGACTCTCATGACTCCCATTTATCGGAGAGTGAATCGCCCCTTGGTAAGAAAGATAACAATTCAGTAACTGAAGAGTCGTTGAATTCCCAGGGAGTTTCAAATTTTTAAACTGCAGTCATATCGTAAAATTAAGTCAGCATTCCCTTTAAAATTAAAAAAATTTCGAAGGGACAAGGAATTTCAGAAGTGACGACGACGCCTAAAAATTAGGGCGAACGCTCATTTCACAGCTCACGCGTGCGTTTTTCAGGAAAAGTACGGGGTCTTTGAATGTAGGGACAGCGGGCCCAAAGCGGCGAATCACTTTGGCACGCTGTAGTTGCGGGCACAATATGGCCGATCGAGCGTGAGCTTGCGGGGATGAGAATCGAGAGGTGGATCAGTGTCTCCCCTAAAGCGGCGGTTCTATCAGTTTCTGTGTGGTAAACACGTTGTGTTAGCAAAAGTAATGATGGCTCATCGTTCTATTGATTTGTGGTTCCATTAGTTTAGGGCTCGCCGGCTTCACACCTGGCCCCCAGCTCTCAACCGCCTGTCAGCGATCTACTCGATAAATCCAAATTACTTCTTATTCGAAAACCACCGCGTACACGCTGCAACGCGTTCTCGCGTGTTTGACGTTTTAATTGAAACACGTATCATTTTCTCACGGGTAAACAGCGATTTTCCTTTTGGAATTTCTTCAAAAGTGAATTATGGACAGTAAAACTCGTCGTATTGTCTTGTCGTATTGTCGTATTGTAAAACCGGTTTTACAATACAATACGACAGGCGACGAAGATAGAGATATTGACAGTACGACGAGTTTTACTGTATTCTTTCTTCAGAGTTCCAAGATTTTAATCAGGGAGAAGCGAACTCATTTTCGTTTTCATGCACAATAATATTGTTGAGAATTTTCGGAAATTAACAATATTTTGGAAATTATAGGAATTTTTGAAAATTGTAGAACTTTCGTATTTTCCGAAAAATATTAAAAATTCTGGAAATTCTACTAATTTTGTAAAATGTCGAAAATTTTGGGAGATTATAAAGATTGTGTATTTTGAAAAATTTTTGAAAATTTCGGAAATTTTTTGAAATTTTGAAAATTTTGGAGAATTTTGAAAATTGTCAGAGATATTAGGAATTTTTGAGAATTTAAAAAATTTTGGACATTTCTGAAAATTTCGACGATTTTCAACATTTTTTGAAATTTAGAATATTTTCGGAAATTTTGAAGATTTTTTGAATATTTGAAAATTTTAGAAATTTTTAAAAATTCGGAAATTTTTGGCAATTTTCGAAATTTTTGGAAAATTTCAAAAAACTTTGTGCACTCCGAAAATTTTCAAAAATTTTGAAAAATTTACCAGTTTTGAAAAATGACGGAAAGTTTGGAGATTAAAAAAATTGTGCACTTTTCAAAATTTCTCGAAAATTTTAAGAATTTTTTGAAATTTTGAAAATTGTCGAAATTTTGAAAATTTCGGAAATTTTTGCAAATTTTACAAAATTTTGAGAATTTTCGACATTTTCAAGAATTTTAGATATTTCAGAAATTTTTGGAAATTTAAGAAATTTTGTAAAATGCGGAAAATTTGTAAAATACCGGAAATTCTACCAATATCGAAAATTTGGAAATTTTGAAAATTTTGGCAGTATTTAAAATTACGAAAAATTTTGTTAAATCCGAAAATTTCCGAAAATTTCAGAAATTTTTAAAAAATCCGAAAATTTTGGATATTTTCTACTCATCCCGTTTTACTTCCTACAAAATGACCCCAGCGAAAGGACTACGTTATACAGCAAAACTCGTCGTATTGTCGCTATTTCCATCTTCATTGCCTGTCGTACTATCGTATTGTAAAACCGGTTTTACAACAGGACAATACGGCAGGCGACAAAGATAAAGATAGCGACAATACGACGAGTTTTACTGTATATACGAAATTAAGGGTTTTTAAGTTTTGTAGACTTACGAAGTCTATAAAGTAAAATTTCTTGGTATTCATTTGAATATGAATTTGAAAATATTTCATTCAAATTTGCCAATTGTCTGAAATTTCGAACTAAAATTTGAGTTTGTAGAATTTTCATGATTTTCTGACTTCCTAGGTCCCATGATGAAGTTCGAAATCTTGAGAATAAATCGTGAAAAAACTCATGCACGAAACTTCGACAAAAGCTCATGAGCTTTTACGATATTGTCAAAATGTCCAAATTTCTCATCTTTCTGGGAGGCCCGAAAACCCAGCCTCAGAAATTAAAAGCTCACAATTTCCTCTCCTCAAAAGCATTCTTTTCTGATACGAAATTTAGGGATTTTGAAGTTTTGTAGACTTACAAAGTCTGTAAAGTAAAATGTCTTGGTATTTACTTGAATATGAGTTTGAAAATATTTCTTTTAAATCTGCCAATTGTCTGAAATTTCTAATTAAAATTTGAGTTTCTAGTATTTTCATGATTTTCTGACTTCCTAGGTCCCATGATGAAGTTCGAAATCTTGAGAATAAATCGTGAAAAAACTCATGTACGAAACTTTGACAAAAGTTCATAAGCTTTTACGATACTGTCGAAATTTTCAAATTTCTCATCTTTCTGGGAGGCCCGAAAACCCACCCTCAGAAATTAAAAGCTCACAATTTCCTCTCCTCAAAAAGCACCCTTTTCTGAAAAATCGTCAGTCCCAAATCCGTGGAAACACAGCTCTCGTCCATCAACGATTCCGAGGGAGGGCCCGAAACGTCTCCATAAAAAAGGAGCCGGAAAAATACGTTAGTGGGCAAAAAACTTGGGTGGGAGCGAGAGAAAATATTTTCCAAAGCTTTGGAATGGCGGACAATCGAGTTTGTGCATTAATCCCGGGCACTCGTCGGCGCCCTGTGTAGTCGGATCGTGGGCGGAGCGTCGCGGTGCGCGGCGTCGTGTGTGAAGTAAAATTGTCAATGCCGGCATTGTGCCGGCACAGAGGCAATAATAAATGGCCGTACAGCCATACCGCGGCAACGCCCGGCCATGGCCGTGCCACGGACCCACCCTTCTTCGTTTTCTTCTCGCGTTAATGTCTAAATATCAGCTCCTTTTTTTCTGCCACAGTGGGCCCCATTGACGCGGGCCCCATATGTACATTTTGTGTACGTAGGTACGGGTGATTTCGGGAAAAGGATTTCCGGGAGCAAGGCGAGATAGGTTTTTGCCCGGTTCACCCTTTGCCTCGAATGTCGGGGTTTAGATTGAGCTAGTTGAGGATCGAGGATTTTTTTTTTTTTTTTTTTTTTTTTTTTTTTTTTTTTTTTTTTTTTTTTTTTTTTTTTTTTTTTTTTTTTTGTTTTTTTTTTTACTCATAATGAGCGAAATTTTACTCATTTTACAGCGATGTTGCACTCATTTTATGTGAAGAATTTTCACTGAGATCACTTACCACTCACCCCTTGAGACACTGGGATTTTTTCGGAAAAAAACTTGAATATCAAGAAATAATTCAAACATTGTATTATATTTCCAGATTTGATGTTCGAATTTTAGGATGATGGAAATTACTCTAATATTTGTTTATTCCTAGTTGAATTCTGAAGAAAAGTAGTAGGTAGGAGAGTTCGAACACATTTTGAAAATGTTGAAAAATTTCGGGAATTATCCTAATTTCGCAAATTTGGGAGACTATTAAATTTTCGTAAAGTTCGAATTTTGAAAATTTGGGATACTGTCAAAGTTTCGAAAAGTTCAAATTCACAAAATTTACATGAAATACAAATTTTCTAAAATCCCCAAAATTTTTAATGCAATTCTCGACGATTCACAAAAAATTCCAAAAATCTAAAAATTTCATACAACTAACGAATAGTGACATTTTGACAATTTGTAACTTACGTGAATTTCCAAAATTCCAAATTCTCGAAATTTTATGAGTCTCCAAATTTTCACAGTCTAAACTTTTCGAGAATTCAAGTCTCCCAAATTTTCAAAATTCAAACTTTTTGAAACTTCAGCAGTCTCCCAAATTTTCAAAATTACGATAATTCTCGAAAATTTTCAAAATTTTCAAAGTGTGTTCGAACTCTCCGAGGTATACTACTAAGAAATTTATATTTATCGAAGAAAAATCTTCCAAATTTTGAATAATTTCGAAGTTTTGAGAAGCCTAGAATTTATATGTGAAAGATACAGATATTTGTACCATTTTATATTAAAATAATCATAAATATTTAAAAATGTATGATGCAAATTAGAAATTTTTGCTGTCAAATCGAAATTACCAAAAATCCCCAAAAATTCCATCAATCTCAAAAACTCCCAAGCCAACAAAAAATCAAGACCTACAACCTCGGTTCCGGCCCCCAAAAACTTCTTTTTCAACAAATTGCCCCACGTTCTTCACGCTTCGATTTATAATGACGTTTCATCAAAACATGAATAAAGTTACGTCGGAATCATCGGACATTTCGAAAAATAGAAAAAAGCGGGACCACCTGAGAGCGAACATTTCGGATGTGGAAATGAACACATCAGAACCGTGACGAGGGTGGTTCCCCCTTCGTGGATCGCGTTTATCCTTGTCGCGCCCGCACGAAACCGCGTATGATTGTACCTGCGCGCGGCAGCTGTCGTGTAATTGAATTATCTCGTTTCCAATTCGGCGCGGGGATTTCGCCCGAAAGACCCATCGAAAAGTCATGACGGCTAAATATTGAAAAACATGCCAGGGCATTGTCAGGCCCTGACGGGGCGGGCCCAGAAAAGGCTTTGTTTGTCGCGGCGATTTTCACATATGTACGAATGTACATACACGGGATGATTTCACCCTCTGTCATCATCCGTGTCGTGATTTTTTGGTATGTTTACTTTTGTCGTTGGATTTCTTACAAATATTTTCGAAGATCACGGGGATTTGCTGGGTGAGAAATGAGAGGGTCCGATTTATGTGCAATGTGCAGCGAAAGGAATTGGTTTTTGTCGATTTTGATGTCATTTGTACAGAAATTTGGAAATTCAGAACAATCGATTTGAAAAAAAAAAAAAAAACATTTCCAGATTTGTTTTTCATTTGAATGCAAGTTTTTTAATTTGCAAATGTTCATACTTCGATTTTTGAGTGAAAATTTTGACGTTGGAGATTTTTGGAATCGAATGATTTAATTATTTGAGTTTATTAATTCGTGACTTTATGAGAAATTGAATAATGTAGAGTCGAAAATCTCAGAATTTGAGAAATTTTAATTTCAAAATGTTCGAATTCAAGAACTTCAGAGTTTGGAAACTTTGAGATTTTGATTTCAATTAAGATTTTGATTGAAAATTCAATTATGCAACTGTGGTAGCTCGAAAATTCAAAATTTCAATCATTTGTATAGAAATTTGAAAATTCAGAACAATCAATTGGAAAAAAGACATTTCCAAATTTTTTTATTTGAATGCAAGTTTTTCAATTTGAAAATGTTCACACTTCGATTTGTCAGTGAACATTTTGACGCTGAACATTTTTAAAATCGAATGATTAAATTATTTGCGTTTATTAATTCTCGAATTTATTGAGAAACTGAACAAT
>JAPYZK010008221.1:0-16872 GCA_030522785.1 Platygaster equestris
CCGTAAATGGAGCCTTTCTCTATTTATACCAATAAACAACCGTTATCCGTCTTTTAAAACATTTTGTCGACCCCCCCCCCCCCCCCCTCCTTAAGATCGAATCCCAGATCCACCACCAAGAATAGATGAGTACCTACTTTTCCAGAAGGGATCAGGTAGAAGTCTTTTAAACACCGTAGGAAAAATCTACGCACTGTCCAACCTTTGCAACCCTTTCGTTATCGTGCACGGAAACGAGGAAAATCGAACTTTTCCCCCGATTAATAACGCTCCCATTCCCGCCTCGAGGGTGTTTTAGCCACGCATTGGCGATATTGACATTTGCCTTGCGTCTCCGTACGGCGGGTAGTGGACCGACGCCGCGCGGGAAAATATAGTTCCGCGATTCACCCCTGTCTTCGGAGCGTGTGCATATTGACTATGCGACTATACGTGCGTTGCTAGATGGTACGCGAGATAACAGGTAGGTTGGTAGGTAGGTAGGTCGGCAGTAGTACACGCACAAGGGAATTAGACCGTACCCGTTCACGCGTTCATCGCGAAGGGGACGCTTTTTTTCACGCCTCTGGACCTCAGTGTTCGCTACATCACAAGGAGAGATAAAACGAGCGGAAAAAGTTAGTGGCGCGAAACGATTAGCACGAAAATTAAGAATTTTCCGCAAGTTTTCCATGCGCGGGCACATTCTGTAACGAGGGTTTTGGCTCAAATTTAGGGGCTGCGTTGAGGGGTGAATTAAGTTTGTACATTCATCGATTGGAATTTTTCACTCGACTTCCTAACGTTCAGTTTTTCGGGAATTCGTTCGGGAAATAAGTTTCTTACAATGATCGTGCGATTTTTCGTACGCATCAGCTAGGGCCCTTTACAGGTTAGTAAGGGCTAGGTACTCATTTAAACGAACGATATCGATTTTCGCGAGATCATGAAAAACCGAAGGACCACTTGACAAATTTCCACTCTAGGCGCTATGGAAGGGGAAACTGACGATGTTTTTCAATATACAGTAACCCACCGAAGGCTGTCCCTTCGAAAAGTGTCCTTTTGAATCTTATTTGCTCGAGCGTGAGTTCAGATGTGACGGTTTTCGAATGAGGCGATTAATTATTGCTCGCGTTCAGGTCAGAAACGCAGGGACGTACGTTCAAATTTTCAAATTCCACGCTCATGAATCACTGCGTTTCTGGGCTCTCGATCGTCGAGGATACGGGCCTAAGCGCCGAAGAACGATTTAGGATTGCCCGCATTTTTTCCAAGCATAACGACCCTTGAATAACCTGCTTTCACAGAGTGTGCACAAGACTCTCGGAGAGTCAGCCTTCGGCATGGGTTCCTTTATGTCAATAACTGTCGATAGTTTTCGTCACCAATTTTTTTCATCCCTATTGGGAATCAGTCTGTTGATCAGTATCAAAGCCTTTTACTCAATTTTTCGTCCTAGGCTATGAAAATATCACAAAAAATTAACCAACGTTCACTGTCCTTCAGTAGCTTACTTTGCGGACGGTCTTTGAGTGCGAAATGTTGTGTTTTGCGGAGTTTATCGCGAAAAAAGGTTGAAGGGCTCCTAGTTTCGCAAATTCCGAAAACCGGCACGCCCATGAAATTGAGCTTCCGATCCGTGCCGGAAATTCGCGAAATTCTAAATAAAGTTTCGGCCTTTACCGGACGCTCGCGCCGTGTGCGTGGCCAATTATAAGCACGCGTTGCCACGCAGCTGTCACTTTGATTGAGCGATAAGCTAATTAAAATATTCCGTGTACGCGTTTTTCGCATTTCGCGACAGATGCGTGAAAATTGATAAGCATTGTTACGAGGCGTCTTGCAATTACACGGCCGCGAGTCGCGTTTTCCGAAGTGTCCGGCGGTATGAGCGTTTTAAGATGGCTGAATTAACGAGGTATTGACATGCGATTAACTCGGGCTGCAGTCAAATTAGTCGACAAACGATGCGAAATTGCATTTTGTAATGAACAACGTTTTATTAAATATTTGTTTGGGTACATCTGCCGATGAAGAAACCAAGTTTGTGGGGTGATAGGAGGTTAGGAATAGCCGCTATAAATTATTCTCGAAATTACGAAATTACAATACTGATTTCAAATTCGAAATTTCTGAAAATTTGACTGTTTTTGGAAAAGCATTTTGAAGTTTCTAAATTTAGGTGTGCTTGATATTAATATTTTTGGATTTGGATATTCTAACATTCAATAAAATAATTTTAGAGGATTTCTATCCGCAAAATTACGATATCATTTGAATTCCTAATATTTTTCAAATTTTCCAGTCTTCAAGAAAGTGTTGAAATGTTTTCAAACTCCAAATTTGTCGAATTTGAAAATTTTCGGAATTTGCGTTCTAATATAACGAAATATCACATTTGTGGAGATTCTAAATTATCTCAATTCCAAAATTCGAACTCCAAATTCAGCAAAACTCCTATTTTCTAGCAAGTCATTTCAAAGTTAAAATTTTCTGAATTCTGGCGATTAAAATCACTAAAATCCTCTGGATCATGAAATTTAGGAAATTAAAAGTCTAAAATCGGAAACTTGCAGAATTTTAGAGATCCTGAATTACACAAATCTTAAAATTCCAATGTATGTGATTTCTCGCATTTCTTTTGTTCAAATATGATTACGATAAACAACGATCGAAAAAGTAGTCAGCCTAGAACTGCCGAATTAGCGAAAAATTTTGTATTAACAGAAGATTTTATACGCTAGAACCGAAAAAAACCTAACTGATATCTTTTCAGTTGAAAGGAAACTATTCGGAAATCATTCCATTCTCATAAATGAATTAGTACCAAAAAGTTCAAGTTCACTAGTTCGTAGTCCACATTTTTACTACAAACTCACGCCCATCTGTTCAATAAATCAAATTATACCATCATCTACCAATTCCAGAGAAAATCGATCACCAAACAAACGACAAATACACGTCATCGAACTCCTGAATAACGGTTCAAGAAAGCTGCAGCTTGAAAATGTGTTTATTCAAGTCCAGGTGACACTGAACATTTGCCACTGGAGAAGACAGAATTACAGCCAAACAAAACGAGCACACTGTGAATCATCCCAAATGATCCTTCACTCGACCCGAAATGCTCCGATATAAAAACAAGAGTCACGAAAAACAGGGGGAAAAATTCCTAATAGAACATTTCAATTTTCATTTAAAAAATCGCAGTATCATGCTAACTAGGAACTGCAGCTTTCGAATCGATCATAATTGATTGTTCATTAATGTTGATCAGAAAACCAGGACGAACGAAAAAAAAACTTCCAGAAAAAAAGGAAGGGGATGTCTTGGACTTCCCATCAATTCCTATACATTCCCATTGATTTCCATAGATTTCCATAAATTCTTATCAATCCCCATAGATTTACATCATTTTCCACACGTTCCCATCGATTCCCAATATTTCCATATATTCCTATCAATCCCCATCAATATCCATAGGTTCTCATAGATTCCCATTACTTTCCATAGATTCTTATAAATTACCATCGACTCTCAACAATTCTTATCGATTACCATCAATTCCATTGATTACCATTAACTCCGATGGGTTCCCACCGATTCCTATCAATGCCCATAGGTTTTCATACAGTTCTATTATCAATTCCTCTGTATTCCTATCAATTCTCATTGTTTTCCATGAATACTCATCTATTTCTATACACTACCATTTATTTCCAATAAATCAATTACCACCAATTCCCGCTAATTCCTATATTTTTTATTCATTCCCGTCAACTTTGATCGATCACCATTAATCACTGTATTCTTTTCACCTTCTATTTTAATTCCCCTCAATTTCTATCCATTCCTTTTTTTTCCCATAAATCCCTATCGGTTCCCACTATTCTATATGAAGTACCATCAATTCCCACAAATTCCCATTGTCTCAATTCCTGTTATATTAATTTCCATCAATTATTATCCATTGCCATAAATAATTATATATTATTCATGATCTCATCACCTTCCATCAATTCTTATGGATTTACATTGTTTCTCATCAATTCCTATTTATTGCCATAAACTCCCATTAATTCCTATGATGTTCATGATGGTGATGTAAGTCTTCATCGACCCTTACATTTTTCAATAATTGTTATTGATTACAATTGATTCTAGATGATTTTGATCAATTACTATTTTGATCAATTACTAACAATTACTACATATGTCGTAGATATTTTTTTCAGTTCGCTCATATATCAATAAACTGTTCATTTTTTTCAATTCCTCGATTTCATTTTTTAGTTTATTTTTTGATCTCGTCATAATTTTCAATCATTAATTTTCACAATTTCCTAAATTGTCAAAAATTCTACAAATCAAAACTTAAATTCAAATTTCACGAATATGAAGAAAATGTTGAAACACTCGAAGATTGCGAAAAATTTGTGAATATACGTAATTTTAGAACTTTCGAAAAATACATAAGATTCTTCGAATTGTCAAAAATCAAAATACTCTTAATTTGAGGAATTTTCACAATTCCCAAAATTATAAAAACTCCCAAAACTATCCACATTTTCCAAATTCTCGAAATATTCAAAATTCTAACAATTTCTAGAGTTCTCAAAATATGCAAAAATCTTCGAAGTTAAATTCAAATTTCACGAATTTGAAAAACATGAAAAATTACAAGATTTTGAAAATTTTTAAAATTTTCCAACAGTCAAAGATTGTAAAAATTTTGAAATCATACAGAATTCTCGGAATTTCTAAACTTTTGAACAAATCACAAAATTCTCGAAATTTTCAAAATACTTGAAATTTCAGGAATTTTCACAATTTCCAAAATTATAAAAAGTTCTGAAACTATAAACATTTTCTCAATTCTCGAAATTTTCAAAATTCTAACAATTTCTAGAATTCTCAGAATATTCAAAAATCTTCGAACTCAAATTCAAATTTTACAAATTCGAAGAAAATGAAAAATTTGAAAATTTTCAATATTTCGAAAATGTTCCAACACTCAAAGATTGTGAAAATTTTGAAATTATATAGAATTCTCGGAATTTTGGGAATTTTTGAGAAATTCACAAAATTCTAGAAATTTTCGAAATAATTGAAATTTCAGGAATTTTCACGATTTACAAAATTATCAAAAGTTCCAAAAGTATCAACATTTTCAGAATTCTCGAACTTGCAAAAATTCCAAAACTTTTGAGAGTTCTCAAAATATTCAAAAGTGTTCAACTCAAATTGAAATTCTACGAATTTGAAAAAAATGAAAAATTTGAAAATTTGAAATATATTGAAAATGTTTCAACACTCAAAGATTGTGACAATTTTGGAATTACAAAAATTTTTTGGAATTTTGGAACTTTTGAAAAATTTAAAAAATCCTCGAAATTTTCAAAATACTCGAAATTTCAAAAATTTTCACAATTTTCGAAATTATCAAAAGTTCTAAAACTATCAACATTTTCGAAATTCTCGAACTTGCCAAAATTCTAACAATATATGTAATACTCCAAATTTTGGAAAATTTACAAAATTAGATTCAAATTTTACTAATTTGAAGAACATAAAAAACTGTGCAAATTTTTTGGAGACATTTTGCAAAATTATATTCCATTGATTTCCATATTAATTTCCAATGATTTCTTGTTGATTCCCATCGTCTCCTAATAATTACTCATACATTTCGCAGGGATAAAACGTTTGCATAAACGTCCAAAGGCATTCATTAGTAGAAATTGATTGGCTAGACGAAAATACAAGAAAACCTTAGTGGGGATGGCGCGTAGGTGATGAAGCCTCCCAGTGGTCTTATCAATGCTCATAAAAACTTCCCTGGTCTTATCAATGTTCATAAAAAAACATAAAAATTAGTCCATCAATCCGCTGCCTTGTGGCATCGGTATTTCACCCCGTAAACTTATATAAACCTTGCATTATAAGTGTTCCGCTCCAAAATTTTTTCCTCCACATATTACCGAACTTGCGGTCGAGCTGAATTTCTTTTCCATACAGTGCAACGATTTGTGCCTACAATGAAAGCAATTGCGTTGCCGGCGATGAAATTGATTCGACCGCAATAATTCGTCGAGTTCCGTGGGCATCCGGGGCGCCCGTTGACTCGGGAATAAGGCAAAACCGAAATGGTTCTAGAAACAGTTGGAACCGGATGATCTTGAACGTGAAACTACGCCAGTCTCGCTGACTTTAATTTCGACTAATCATTTTGTTCAGCTGTGGCATATGGCGGGCGGATGGAAGAGCCGTTTACTCTCTCATCAAAACCTCGTCGGTTAGGATGATTTTTCGGACAATTTGGGAAGCGCGGAGATTTTTCAACTTAATTTGTTATTTTTTACGATTTGAGCATTTTGGGGGTTATTGTGTGTTGGATGATGTCTAAGAAAAATGAACTTTCTGGGTTTGTAAGTGTTCTTCGTTATATGTGTAGGAAATAAGTCAACTTCATGATTTGAATAATTCAAATCGTAAAGTTGACATATTTCACGACTTATTAGAAATTTCAAAATTTGTTGATTTTTACCAAAACTTTTGCATTTTTTTAAATTCTCTGAACTTCGAATTTCGAGAGTACCAATATCTGCAGAGCTTAACAATTTTCAGAATTTTACAAAATTCAATACATACAACTTTGGAATTTTTGAACCTTTTGAGCGCTCAAACTTCTAAATTCTTCAAAACAGTCGAAATTCTTTGTGAATTATTCCTCTAAAATTCTTTAAAAAATTCTGAAACTTCGATAACTTGATAATTTTAAGAAAATCTGAAATTTCAGAACTTAAAGAATTCCCGCAGCTTGAAAACTTCCAGAAAATTTAAAAATTTTCCAAACTTACAAACTTTAATACTTCGAAAAATTCTTCAAAACATTCAAAATTACAAATCTTCTGAACTTCGAAATCTTTCGAAACTCTCGAGAACTAGATAATTCCGAAAAATTCCGAAACCTTCAAGAATTAGAATCTTTTTAAACTTTGAAACTTCAGAACTTTTAAAAATCCTGAAGCTCAAAAACTTCCAGGACATCAAAAATCCCGAAACTTCACATTCAAAAACTTCGAAATGCTTTCAATTTTCAAAATACTTTGAATGCCTGAATATCCAAAAGTTTCGAAACTCCAAAATCAGATTCAAGTCCAACAAAACTTTCAAGTATCAAATTTTCAAAACTTTAGAATCCCATAACTCAAAAGATGCAGTTAATTCATAAACTTCTAAACTTTAAAATTAATCGAAACTTAAAAACTTTCTGAATTTCACAGCTCAACAACTCTTCAAAATCAAAATTTTTTCAAAGCTTCAAAATGTGAAATTCAGATTACTTCTGTTGACAATAAATTACAAACGTTGACATCCGAAATTTCTTCCAAGTTCACATTCAGGAAACTACTTCAGGGAATTGAAAACTGATCATCGCCTTCACCCGCTTTGATTTTTTTCGGGATTGATTATGACTATATTCGACACTTCTGTAAACAACAACAAAAACACACATATTTCTGGAACTTTGCGGTTAGGGTTTGTGAGTTTGACGTTTCGATATACGTCGAGTCGCTCGTCCGCCATCTTGTTTCCATTATCGCTGGAAACATGATGGCGTCAACGTTCAAAATATGCCTGTTTTTTCACAAATCGTTATATTGCTGTTGTAAAACAATATAACAATGAAAAGTAAACAACTTAAGTAATGAATCGCAATATCCCTGACATTTGCATAAACGTCCCCTTCACCAACCTGTGGGAGAAGTAAATCAATTCGTGGTAGAAGCATTCACTTCTCCCATGGGTTGCTGTATTTCTCCCACGCTGTACGTCAACAATCAGGTAATTCATTATGTCTCCCGCTCTCAACAGGGCCCCGAAATTACACATTCTTCGCGAGCGTTGAATAATAAAAATATGTGTCCAGTCAGCAACTTTAATCAATAATCAGTGCAAAAAGCCTCGTTGACGTAGCTAAACCTACACTTTCGTTACCATGGGCGATCAAACTATCAACTCAATACTATTTCAGCTTCTACGCTGTAATGTCACGGAATCCGTCGCTGGCTCAAGGGACTGAAAGTGACAAAATTCGAAATAACCCAGACTAAAAATCAGACACGTTCCCAAAAATGAACTCTAAACCAATCAATTACAACTGATCCAAAATGTACATCCTGTGTATCCTTGGAAAAAGAAGACCCAAACAAAACGCGCAGCCACGACCGACGGAAATAAAATCATCAGCAATGCCATTCCCGAAACTTATTTTAGAATCGCGACCATATACAACGGCATTAATCGCAGTAGTCCCGCTTGTTTTCACGGGCTCTTGGCAATTCCGTTCGTCGCAGGCAGTTTATACGTTTTTTTTTTCTTTTTTCCGTTCCCATCCTCCGGATTTCTCAAGGAACACGTTCCATATGCCGACGGGAAAAATGGTTACATTGACCACGACGCCGAAAAACAGTCGCCCGACACGTCTTTTATTGCTTTCGGCCATTCCTGTGAATACTGATTGTATTTGGAATTGTGACGAATCTTGCGAATCGGACACTGAAACAGATCCCGACTGATTTGTAGTTTGTATTCGAACTACGAACATGCAAGAAAGATACTCTTATATTGAAGTACAGCAAAACTCGTCGTATTGTCACTACTTCCATCTTTGTCGCCTGTCGTATTGTCGTATTGTAAAACCGGTTTTATAATAGGACAATACGACAGGCGACAAAGATGAACATAGCGACATACGACGAGTTTTACTGTAGTTTTACTTTGTATTCATGAAACGAATCATGAAATCAGTAACCTAAAAAACTGCAATAAACGAGTTTTTTTGATTATTTTTCACCATTTTGGGAATATATATTTTCAACTAGATAGATAGAATAATTTGAAACCAGCGATTCTAAAGGGAATCATTCGATTTTTTGGTCATCGCTGACCACTGTGCGATGACACGAACAAGTCCAACGAATTCGCGAAACGAATCGTATCGAGTGTCGGTTTGATTCGGCATAGATGCGCGATATCGAGTGTCGGGGGTAATTTTATACACGCGCAGAATCCTTACTTCGATGACGATTTTGTTACATCTCTTTTCTTCAGTTAATTGAAGTTTTTCGTTACAAGGGAGGAGGGGGGTCAAAAGTGAGTCAAAATTGGATTACGTAATATATGACACACTGAATCATTGACTTTTCATCGGGGAACATGGGGCACAGCGAGACAATTTTGCTTTTCGATTCTTTTCCGCATATTGCAAAATTTTTTTCCGCATTCAAACTGTAGATGCTTTAAACAACCAAAAATGTTCTTGAAAAATGTTTGATGTATAAGAAATAGTACATGTTGTCAGTTTTTTTGATAATTTTCGAAAGACAGTTTTTCGTCCCGCCTTGCCCCATACACGGGGCAATGCAGGACAATTCTTCTTTGCCATTTTTTTGGCATACTAAAATACTTTTTTTCGCATTCGACACTGTAGATGTTTAAAACAACCGAAAATATGCTAGAAAAAATTTTCTTAGTTTGAAAAACATGACATGTTGTTGGTTTTATCATAATTTTCAAAAGCAAGTTTTCCGTCCCGCTTTGCATCATACACTAGACACGAAAACCATGCACATGTCTTATAACTCGAACAATAACAAAATAGTGATAACACATTGTCATGGAAAATCACGGTAACGACTCAAAACGAAGTTCCTAAAATTGCCAGTGGATAATGTCATCACACAGACAAGATGTCCTCACCGTCCTGTTTTGCCCCTGTCTTCACTTTGTCCCATGTTCCCTCAACTATGCATTTTTGAAGTTTTCTGTAACACTGTGCGGAAAAGTTCAACTTTGGAATTATGAATTCAAATTTGATTGCTGATATTAGAAGTATTGGTACTCATGAGACGATTCGCCAGGGGATTTTGTTAGATTAGCTCGATTAAGCGAGTAATTAACAATTAATCTCAATTTTGTCAAAATTACCAATTATAGCTCTTTTTTGTCGCGAGAAGAGGAATTATAGGTTTTTCAAGTCGAGTAATTTAGTTTTAGCACCATTTTATCTAAAAAATTGCAAGTTTCCAAAATTAAAACGACCGATCAGAAGATCATCATCATGCCGAATGATCCTTGACCCTTTTTACAGTAGGTATTCTCGCCCTCGGGCTAGCTATCGGTTTCTATCAGTTTACCGTGCGAAAGTTCTTATTTTCTTCGAGTAGGGAAGAAAAAAATCATACTCAACGTTGACTCTGATTCGTATAGTTTCCATTTTATAATCAGCAGTGGCGGATTCTGGGAGCTGAAGCCCCCCCAAAACCCGACGGTCTAAATTTCTGAGACAAACAGCAGCGTGTTTTTATATAAAATTGAATTTTTTGGATTTCGATTTCTAAAAGTTGGCTATCTCCAATTATGCATTTTTTAGATTTGTTTCACTATGATGTATTCGAAAGTTTCCGAATGTTATATTTTTTCAAGTTAAAAATTTCGAAATTGGATCTGTAACATATTATTAAGAGATGGAATTTTTGAGATTTCGATTTTTCGGATTACAAATCATAAATTCAAGATACTGCGTTAACAAAAATACTTGAAAGTTGCCAAATTCAAATTTGTTCATCTTGATATTTCAGAAATGATTGTTAATTCTCACATTTCACACGCGAAACATAATTTTGAGCATCTTAAATTCTCGGAATTAGGTACTGACTTCAAATTTTAAATTTGTAAAAATTGTACGGTTTTTGGAAAAGTGTTTTGTGTTTTGAAGTGTCTTAATTTTTATTGTGTTTAGTATTGAAATTTTTGGGTTCGGTGATTCTAACATTTAAGCATATAATTTTTTTTAATTCAAATCTTCAAAATTACGATATAATTACAAGTCCCAATATTTTTTGAATTTTCTGGTCTTCCAAATAGTATTTAAAAAAGTTTTCAAACTTTAAATCTGTCCAGTTAGAGAATTTCCGAAATTCGAACCGAAACATAACGAAGTATTAGATTTGCCGAGATTCTAGATAATCTTAATTCCTGAATTCGGACTCGAAATATGGCGAAACTTCTCTCTTCTAGCAAGTTGTTTTTAAGTTTCAATATTCTGAATTCTAGCAATCAAAATCACTAAAATCCTCTGGATCTTGAAATTTCAGAAATTAAAAGTCTAAAACAAATCAAAACGTATGGAATTTCGGAGATTCTGAAGTACACAAATTCAGAAATTCAAATGTATGTGATTTCTCAAACTTCTTTTTTCAAATACGATAACAATAAACAAAAATTGTAAAAGGAGCAAGTAAATACATTGCGAAATTGAAATCCACAAGTTAAAAGACTGAAATAAGGAAACATGTAAGACATCAAACTATAAAATTTTACCCTTCAAAAAATGGAAAATACCATCTTTTAAATTTCTGCAGTTCGTTATAAACACCGAAAATTTCTAAAGCTTCAAAGTCCACAATTTTATTGTATTTTCTGACTTATAGACTTTGTAACTTCAAATTTCAGAAACTTTGAAAACTTCTGAAACTTCGAACATTCTAAAAATACATATTTTTTGCAATTATGATTCAAAAACTTTGTAATACTTGTCAAATTCAATTACTCAAGTTAATTCGTTAAAGTCGAATTTAAAATTTTCAATCTTGCTAGATCAAAAAGTCCATAACTCTAAAATGTAAACTCTGTAAATGAATTGAGACTATCTCATTTTATACCAATAAACGATCTCCATTCGATTTTGCAAAAAGTACGTCGAAAAATCAAAGCCTCCCCCCCTCCCCAGATTGAATCGTATATCCGCCACTGGTTATCAAGATAATATCAGTCGAAATTTCACAATTCCAAATATCAATGACGGCTTCTGCTATTAAAATTTACCGTCCAATTTATTTAAAAAGAATTTGAAAGTTTCGGAGATCCAAATTTCACCCATCAAATCCCGAAAATGGATATTTTTCGAAACAAATCTTTTTCTCCCACCAATTTCAACATAACCTTTCTCCGAATTTACAAAAATTGCCTCTCGGTGTCGAATGCACGTTTAATGTGTGCGTTAGTTTGTTCGTGACGTTCGGTAACGGCTTTAATAATTATTTTTACAGCATTTCCGAGTACGCGCTCTCCGGTCTTGGTTGGGCGCTCCGCAGCTGGCCCTTTCCAACCCCGTGGCATAAGCGGCATAAGGACGTCTCCGCATGTGAACCTTGTAAAACAAGTAGGTCTCGTGGCTACGCCCGCGAGGCACGCAGGATGCACGCTTTTTCCCGACAAACGGTCGCTGGACGTGTTTATACCGCTCCCACCTAATTCTCCTCTTTATTAGTACCTTCGCGATGCTTATTGCCGGCTTCTTTATGGATCTCTCACCTCGGGCCAGATTTCGTAACTTCGATTTTTTTTTTTTATACCAGAGTGTCGAGTTTTGCATTTTTTTGCCATTTCATTCTAGGTTGACGTTTTTCAGTAGGTACTGCTTTTTTCGAGCATTTGTAAATTCTTGTCAGTTTTTGGGAAGTCTTGATTTTTTTCGTGTTGTCGTGTCTTTTTGTACTTGTGAATAATTTTTTTTTTTTTTTTGTTTTGTTTTTGTAACTGCGTATGTCCTTTTTTCTGCGATCGTTAAATTATGTGGATTGTCTATTAGTTTTATAGAGAATTCCGAAAAGTTCCGATACTTTGGAAATTTTTAAAATGTACAACCGTTGAACTTCGAAATACTTGAAAAAATTATGATTTTCGAAATTTCTAGACTTGAGAATTCTGGAAACGCGAAATTTCCAGAAGTTTTAAAATGTCGAAACTCAATAATCTCTGTTATCTTTGAAATCCTCGAAAATTTTGAAGTTCTTAGACATTCTCGGAAAATTTTTTTTGAAACTACTATAATTTTTTTCAAGAAATTAAAATTTTTTATTAGTTTTATATTATAATTATTACAGAATTTCGAAAAGTTCCCATCCTTTGGAAATTTGAAAATTCACAACAATTGAACTTTGAAATACTTGAAAAATTCGAAACCATGAGATATTATCATTTTTTAAATTACCAGAACTTTTAAAGTGTCAGTACTCAATAACCTGCTATCTTTAAAATTCTTGGACATTCTCGAAATATTCGAAATTCTAACATTCGTCAAACTTCTAAAATTACCGAAACTTTCGGAACTTCGGAACTTTTTAATTCCTCGAAACTTCAAAATCACATCATACAATTTTAAAATTTCCGAAGCTTGAGAAGTTCCAAATAAAACTTTACAACTTCAAAATCTGGAAATATCAAAAATTTCGGAATTTCTTGTTTCAAAAACTTCAAAATACTTGAAAACATGCGAAATTCCCTAAACTTCAAAAATTCAATTTTAAAGCTTCACAACTTCAAAACTACGAAATGTTGAAATGTCAAAAATTTAGAAATTTTTTGGCTTGAGAACTTCAAAATACTTAAAAACTTGAAAACTTGCGAAGTTACCAGAACTTTTAAAATGTAGAAATCCAATGATTTTTCGAAACTTGAAGATTCCGACAACTTCATAAGTTCCAAAACTTAGAAACTCCGAAATCCTAAAATTCCAAAATTTTCGAAGTTTCTAAGCTTAAAAACTTCAAAATACGTCAAAACGTCGAAAATTTAAGAATTTCTAGACCTCCAAAAATGTCATCAAAACTTACTTATTTCTAATCAAGAAAATTCTGAAACTACTATATTCCAATATTTTTAAAAATCCTCATATTTCCGAAACTTAAAAACTCCAATTTATCATTCACAACAACATTTATATTGTACGTGATTTTTATGGTATTTTTTTTTTTTTTTTATGTGCTTGAGAAATTGTCTTTCGTATTTTTCATTATCGCTATTTTGTATTGTAAGTAGATTTGAGGTTAAAATCGAGTTGTTGTTATAGATCGATGAATTGATACATCGATTTAACCTATTTCATTTGCCAACCATCCTTGACATTAAAAGTTCATGGCGAGAAAATTAGAATTGATCATTTTTAAATAAAAATACTTCTTCCCATTCAACAAAATAACAAAACACACAAAACATACCACACCAAACGCTCAACATCACACTTTTCAGAATTTTCAAGAAATTGACAAATTACAAAATAATCTAATATAATAATACATAAATAACAACAAAATGATCAATAATAAAATAAATCATTAGTGGATTACGAAATGATCTCAAAAATGTGACACTTCCCTCAACAACAACAAAAATGGAAGCTGCAGACGACGTCAAATCCATACCTAACATAACGTGATGGAATAGAATTTCGTTTTGTTTATTCCGGAATTCGCTTTTTCCCAAAACAAAATCTTAAAGTACGTTTCGCAGTCACCAAATCCAAAGACCAACCAAACAAATCAACAATCTCGTATCAACGGAAGCTTTATAGCTCGCGCTTCATCGCCCCAAGAGACCCCCAAGCAAGACACTCCCCAGACATCGAAAAAACACATGGCCCAACGGACTTTACAACTTCCCTACAAAGCTCCCGTTTTCCCCGGACCGACTTCTGTTTACCTCCGAGGAAAACAAAGTATCAAATCCGAAAGGAGCATGGAAAAAATGGTTTCGGTCTCTTTCCATTCGTCGACTCGGTCGACACGGGTCGATACGCATCGGCACAAGGTGCTTTTTCGCCGGCGTGCGCGTAAAAGACGCCAATGGACAGGTGTTCTCGCCCGGAAGGCCGCGCTCGTTCTACCATGCCCTAGAAAATTAACGGCCTCATACGCGAAATTTTGGCATTCGTTACCGAAAAATGACCCCGCGAATTGTGAAAATTTCGTTGGGTTGATAAAACTTTGGCTGCGATGCTTTTTGTGATTCTTCCATTGGATTTTCGAGAGAAATGTTTCACAATTCAATAATTGTAAAAAATTTTGGATAGAGATGACTTTGGTAAGCGATTTTTGACAGTGTTTTGAGAAATCATGTTTTTTTTCAACGTTTTCCGAGTTTTCTAGAAGATTTTCGATGATTCATTCCGAAAATTTGAGAACTTTCAGGTGTATACTTCACGTTCCCATGAAGTCTTGTTCCTAAATAGAAAAAGCCGAAGTTTTTCGTGAACCAACCATTGAATACATTCATGGACCAGATAGACTTATGAAGTTCTTCCATCTATCGGAATAGATTTTGGTAATGATTATCTGAATAGTATCAAAATTTTGTCAATAATTCACTAGATAAGTTACGTCTTACATAGAGCTACCAATCATCCATTGAACCATCTCATCAACCATCACTTTATATCATCATCACCCGAAATTGTACCCACCATATTTGTCATTATTTTCATCATATCGTTTCATCACTTGTAAATATCTCACTTTTAGTTTATTATTATAATGGAACTCTGAATTCAGAAAATGAACTTGTCAATTTTTGTTACCATAACTTTGTAAACAATAATGTAATTAGTTTAAGGAGAGAAAAGAATGAAAATACGGGCTTTAGCTAGTTTTTTGTCAACTTTTTCTAGCACAACTCATGTTAATATGTAATTTTGAGAACTCAATGAATATGTATCACCGTTATGAAAATAAAGGGTCTAAGACCCATCGTCGTTCGAAACCAATGTAAGAGTGCGTGAGCCAGT
Source organism: Platygaster equestris (assembly GCA_030522785.1). Classification (NCBI taxonomy): domain Eukaryota; kingdom Metazoa; phylum Arthropoda; class Insecta; order Hymenoptera; family Platygastridae; genus Platygaster; species Platygaster equestris. Next base: position 15,611 of record JAPYZK010008221.1, read on the forward strand.
ACATTATAAAATAAATATTGACCGCAATTTCGTTCATGTTGCCAATCGGGGCAACCCGGTTTGTAATAATATTATGAAGTTGAATAAACGAAAGTTTGAATGAATGAATAAATGAGGTTTTTCGCGAACCGTTCATACGCGTTCACGATCAAAAACTTTTCGTTTCCAATTTGATAACCATCGAATACTCATTATTTTCGACTCCGTAAACTGTTCACGATCGAATACCTTTCCTCTTCAACTTCGTGAACTGTTCGTGATTGAATACCGGTCCTTTTGAACTTCGTGAACCGTTCACAAGTAGATACATAAACGTATGTACGAAAGCATTCTCATTCTCAATTGAATATTTTGTGAACCGTTCACAAGAGAATCCTTCCGCGTACCTCTCTGATTTGTGAACCGTTCACATATAGGTATCCACAAACTATTCACGTATACATACGTATATATACGTTCGAAGCGATGTGGATACGGAACGCAATTGTTTTACAATGTTTACGCACCATTACAATAAGATTATGACATATGAAATTGATGGAAATTATCATCAAATAATGAGCATTATTTTGTAAGGTCGATCTAGTTTATAAAACTTGGATGAAATGTGTGATTTTCATGCAGTGATTTTATATAAATTTTGGGTTTTTGTGGAAAAAATTCGTGAATCCACTTTATAAACTACGAAACTTCGTTAAAAAGTTTAAGAATGTTTGAAATTTACAAAGTTATCAAAATTCCAAACTTATTTTATAGTTTTTTTGAATTCCCAAATCTTTAAAAAATTATAAAATTAATCAACTACATTCTAAGATTTTTCAATATTCTTGACAGCTCGAAAATTCTTAGAGTTTTTAAAATTCTTGGAATGTTACGAATTTACAAAACTTTTCCGATTCTCAAAATTTCGAGAAATCATGTAGTTTTTAGGCAGCTCCGAAATTCTTTGAGTTCTAGGGAATGCCTACCATTTCGAAGAATTTAGACTTTCGAAGAATCTTCAAGATAAAGGGTTTGTAAGATTTGTCATGTCAAATGTTTCAAAGTTTTGGAGAATTTGAAATTGAGAAGCTTGAAAAGATTTTAACTTTTAAAAATTTGAAGTTTTGTATATTCGGAAGTTTTAAAAATGTTGGAGGTTTCCAAGTTCTGGAGAATTTTCAAGTTTGAAGCATTTTTATGTTTTGGAAGGGTGAACTTTCAGAATGTTCAGAAAGTTTCAAAGCTGCATGGAAACTCCGAAAATTCTGGAAACTTACAGT
>JAPYZK010008226.1:0-13417 GCA_030522785.1 Platygaster equestris
CTCAGTTTAGCGACCGTTTACGCACGGATAATGGAAACAAGATGGCGGACGAGCGACTCGAAATATATCGAAACGTCAAACTCCCCAACCCTAACCTCAAAATTACAAAAGTGTGTATTGCTGCAACGTTTTTGTTGTTGTTTACAAAAGTTTCGAATACAGTCATAATCAATCCCGATGAAAATGAATGCTCCAGTTTGTTGGATAAAATATTGTGTGCAACTATTGGTCGAAAGAGGAGATTTCATTCGCGTGTTGCCACACTCGCTACGCTCGTAAGGCAATCTCCACGCTCGAGGAATCTCTTTTTCTCACTAGTTGTATAATATATTATTTCATCACTTTTTTCCTTTATCTCGAAATTTGGTTTTTATTTGAGCTACGTAGAAAAAAGTTAGAGGTGAAACAAAACTAACTTGACCTGACCTAACCTTATTCTGAGGGATGGAAATTTTTAAATCCCGGAAAAGTTGTTCGAATTCAATATCTTCAGAGATTTTCCAAGTTTGTAACAGTTAAGGGTAGATTTGCGAAGATGAGAAAGATCCTCAAGTAATTTTTGATGATTGCTGTAAATTTTGAAAATAATATTCTTATAAATTTCAAAAAATGGTCAAAATTTGTGAAGAACGTTGACGAGAGGTATTTACGGAAATGTTCAATTATACTGAGAATTTTTGGAGTTTTCAAAATGACGATTGAGAATTGAATTTGAACATTTGAGGGAGACAGACGAAATATTTGACAACTCGGAAAATTTTTGTTTTCAACTTTCGCATTTTATAAAATACTGCCCTGGACAAGTTTTGAAAAATTGGAAGAGCTGTCAAATGAAATTGATTAATGAATAGATTGAAGAGTCATATTTTACTCTAACATGTCTTAATGAGCAGCACTAATGAAACTTTAAAATGATCTTCTCAACTTTTCCGAGAAATAAACAAAGATGAAATTAATGACAGACTCTGACAAAATTGTCACATTCGCTATTGAAATGAAATCATTTTTTTAATATCATTTTTTCGTAGAAAAATAAATGATTCGCGATTTTTTTACATACATCAAACGATTATAATTAGTGACCGGAAATTGAACGCACTTTCATTGAAGATTAAGTCATCCCATCCTCTATAAATCTCGACCTTATTCATGTCCCGAAAGCAAAATTTCTCTACTCGTGGGAAATTCAAAAATTCTCTCCATTTCCTCATTGCAAGGAGTATTCAAAAGAATTGTAAAAACCGTAAATAGTGATTAAATATCCCGTATAAATAAATAACAAAAAAACATAGAATTGCATACAAAAAGACCTGCACGGTCATTTTCCCTGAAAAATGCAGTGTCCCATAATAGGAGCATCCATCTTACTTAGAAAAAAAAATCGTAGACGAACATAAACATCAAAAAAAGACCGATGCATTGCTCTACAAATATTTGAGAACGGATCTGTTTTCATTAGGGCACATATTTCCGGTGCATACTGAACTCGAATTCAGGTCAGACACTTCGTATCAAAGTGCATTGTCGTAAGAAACGTGATCGCCCACGTCCAAAAATCCTATAAAGTCATCAGTTAGCGTTGCAAGTTTTTGATAAACATTGAAAAACGATCCAGAAACATCAAGATTTTGTAACTCTTGCTCGAAGAAAAATTACATTCAGCATTCAAATATGTGTGGGTATTTTGGAGAGTTGGAATTCATCGGTGATCGAGTCAGTGGAGTTTATCGGGTTTTTTAACGGTGGTCATTTTGTAATAGAGAAGACATTCTCTGTTACAAAATAATGTAGACATTGAAAAGTGGGTGGATTATGCTATCGGAGCATTAGATTCGATTTGACGTGGAATAAATGTGTGATTCTGATTTGATGAGGTTTGTTTTATGCTAATAGATTTTTTGGATTATTTGTTTCGTAATTATCCTCTCGGAATATATAGTGTGAGAATTTTGGTATTCGAAAGTGGTCTGCTTCTGGATGTTTTACATGTTGAATTATTTTTGTAGTAATGTTTTTGCTTTGGAATATGATTTTATTTCGAAAGCAGGAAGTTTTCCTGTGATTTTTTTATTACGTTGAGATATTTCGTTCGATTTTGAAAGGTTGTTGAATATTGTGGATCATTTCCAATATCTGTTAATTTGAAAGTTTCTTGAGTTTTGGTGGGTCTTCAGAACATTTTCAGAATTTTCAATGATTTTGAAATTCAAACATAAAATTTCTAGTCATTTTATTTTATTTTATTTTATTTTTTTCATTTTCGTTTAAAATTCGATCAAAATGTTCATCCTCAGATTTTTTTAATTAATAATCCTGGAATTTCCATAGTATAATATTCTTATCCTCAAATTTACAAATTCTTAAATTTTGAGCTACAATACGCAAATTTGAAATCATAGAATTCAAAATCCAACTACATAATCTATGCATGTAGATTCAATATAATTCCTTGATATATTAATTTTATAATTTTTCGTATTTAGCGACTGGAAGACAAAAATCAAAAATTAAAGACGTATGTCGCTGGAGAATATGATTTTATTTCGAAAACAGGAGGTTTGCCTCTGATTTTTTGATTACGTTAAGAAATTTCGTTCGATTTTAAAAAATTGTTGAATGTGTGGACAATTTTCAACATCTGAAAATTCGTGAGTTTCTTAAGTTTTGGTAGGTTTTCGGGAATATCTCGAAATTTTCCATAATTTTCAATAATGTTGAAATTCAAACATAAAATTTCTAGTTTTTTTTTTAATTTCGTTTAAAGTTCGATCAGAATGTTCATCCTCAGCATTTGTACTTCAAAATCCCGGAATTTTCAGAATTTAATAATTCTATCCTCAAACTGACAAATTCTTAAATTTTAAGCTCGCAGTACGTAAATTTTAAATCATAGAATTCAAAATCCGTCTTCGGAAATATCTCGAAAATATTCAGGATTTTGAAACATGTTGAAATTCGAACATCAAATTTCTACTTTTTTTTTATTTTTGTTCAAAGTTTAATCAAAAATTCCATCCTTAGCATTTTGTAGTCCAATATCCCGGAATTTCCAGAATTTAATTTTCTTATTCTCAAATTGACAAAATTGTCAAATTTTAAGCTTACAGTACGCGAATTTGAAATCATAGAATTCGAAATCCAATTGCATAATCGAATCTATACATGTAGATTCTATATAATTCCTTGATAATAATTTTCTAATTTTTCGTATTTAGCGTCTAGCATACAAAAATCCTCAATTTTGAAATTTCGAATCAGCACATTTTCGAACTTTTTAGTACGTTTTGATTTTAAAATAATAAAATTTCAAATTCCAAATTCTGACTACTCAAATTGTTTTAACTCATATCGTACATGATTTCTCTTACTAATTGATTTTTTTCGATATCCCAACCAGTTTTTTGACAATCACAGGTTTTTTGGAAAAAAAAATCCTCCAAGCCAGGAATCGAACCTAGGACCTCCCAATTTCATTTCCAGTGCTCTGCTCTACTTTTTTTCTCGGAATGAGAAAAAATTTGATTGTCAAAAAATTAGTTAGGATATCAAAAAACATTAATAAAATCAGAAAAAATCATTATTAAACCGATGAAAAAAATAATTTCGTAATTTATTAATCAATAAAATACTTATTACTCATCACATTGAACAAATTTCTTTTTCCTCAAAACTCAAAACGTCAAAAATCGCATTTTCTCCACGTTGTTGGAAAAAATATATTCCTCAACTTGTGCAGGAGGGCTTTTTTAACGAATGTGATTGCAAAACTCGCCTTCGGCTCGTCTTGCAAACCTCACATTCATGAAAAAAACTCCTTCTGCATTCGTTGAGAAATATACTATTTCATATAATAATACGCACTACTTCTATTTTGAATAAAAATGAGTCAAAATCATCTCTCCCTCTAAAAAATCATGAAATTTCAAAAAAAAACAAACACGTAACTAACCTCATCATACCCGTACTAGCTAAAACTCGAAAGTTTTCAACGACTTTTCGTATTCAAAATGTTGTCAAAATAATCCCTTAAAATACCCCCCCCCCCCCCTTCCTTTCTTTTAAAAAGTCATTATCCTCGACACCCACGGAAATTGCGCGGGTATAATTGGGTAAAAACGAGCCTGCGTAACTGTACCATGGATACCGTAGCATCGTCAGCGAGTCGCGCCGCGTTAGCCCGTACCTCTCGCGTGCATTATACGCGCCCGGGGCGCGAATAAATCACGGCCGATCTTTCTCTATTCTCTTTTTTCGCGAAACGAAGAAAAAGAAGACGAAGCCTTTTTCGGGGGAGGAACGCGCGTGTACCCCGACGATTTAAATCGAGTTGCGCGCCTCGCGAAACCGCGTTAATCGTGGGGGCCCGCGCATACCGGGCCAGAACCGGTGCTCTCCGGGGCCCGAAACTGGTCGACCGGGCCTTTTTTATGCACGCCTCTTCGGACGCGCGCGCGGGGCACCAACCGCAACATTAGATATTCAGAGATACGAGGGATATATTTACAATACCGGATTTTGTTTTGCGTTTTTTTTTTTCTTTTTTCGTTTGGTGGCGGTGGAGAAAAAATTGGGGGGGGGGGGGGGGGGGGGGGGGGGGGGGGGGTTGAAAAGACTCCGCGGGTCGGACGGGGGTGGGGGGCGGCGGCGGGAGGGGGTGATTTCTTGAGTTTAGAGAGGGAATTTGCTTTGGGAGGTTTTTGGATTATTTTTAGATTTTTGATCTTTCGTCAGAATTGGGAATTTGTTGAATTTTAGGATTCAGAAAATTATCAGGATTACGAACTATGGGTTTTTGTACGTTTCCAGAATTTATGAAAAATCCGAAATATTTGAAAAATTCAGTTATTTGAGAATCATCAGAATTTTGAACACCCTTAACTACGATTTTCAAAATTGATCTTAGAATTGATTTTTAATCATTGAAATTTTCGAATGTTAGTATTTCAATTCACGAGTTATAAAATTTTGAACCATGGAAATGAATGTTTAGATTGCAATTAAAAATCACTAAATCCGATATTTTTGGATTTGAATATTTTATAAGTTCAGAATTTCGTCGAAAAGAAACAAAGTTATTATTCCAAATATTTAAGTTTCAATCATAAAAATTACAAAATGTTTGCATTTGAATTTACGAATGGTAAAATTTTTCACCGTCCAAGTTTTTGAAGTACGAAATTACTAAATCCGGAGACTCGGTTTCAGACGACAAAGTTCAATTTACTCAAAAAGCAACAAAAAAAAGTTGAGAATATCACATTTTCCAGTTTTAATAATTGAAATTACCGAATATGTATTAACATTCATATGTGGATTTCAGAATTCTAAAAGTTTCGAATTTACTCAAAAAGAAATAAAAATAATGTATAGGAACTTAAAATTTTTTAATTCTAATCATAAAAATTCCAAAATATTTGCATTCGAATTTCCAAATGGTAAAATTTTTCACGATCAAAATTTTTGAACTACGGAATTACTGAATCCGAAGTTATAGACTCGGTTTTAGACGGCAATGTTCAATTTACTCAAAAAGCAACAAAAAAAAGTTGAGAATATCACATTTTCCAGTTTTAATAATTGAAATTACCGAATATGTATTAACATTCATATGCAGAAATTACCGAATATGTATTAACATTCATATGCAAATCATTAAATTTTTTACAATTGGAATCAATGTTCAAATTGCAATCAACAATTACTCAATCAAATGTTTCAAATTTCAAAATTCTAAAAGTTCCGAATTTCCCCAAAAAGAAACACACACAAAAAATGTGCAGGAACTTCAAAATTTTCAATTCTAATCATAAAAATTCTAAAATATTTGCATTCAAATTCCCGCAACATCGAATTTCTAATAATTCAAAATTTCAGACCTTAAAATTCTAAAATTAAGGAATTTCAACATTTCTCGGTAAATTTTCCGAAAATCGGAAATATTCGAAATATTCGGTAGAGTTAGATTAAAATAAATTCAAACGTAATTCCACTTTAAGGTAAAAAAACGCGACTTTTCCCAGCTTTTCCAGTTGTTGAAACTAATGTATTCCAGCCGCGACTTGATCGAAATCTTCGATTTTTCTCGAGTATGGAATTTCGAGTGACGCAACGATCTCGATAAAGCGCGGAATAACGCGAGGAGTCGCTGCGCGAAACAACAACGGCCGGGGCCATTAATCTTCGGCGCGTCCATCATCCCCGCGCACAATATCTGCGCTAAGAAAAGGTAGATTGTTGTTGCGCTCGCCAGCGAACCTTATTGACCCTCTCGAGAGCTGCCGCGCGAAAAATCTCCTCGCCTCCGTGCGCCTTTTTTTAATTTCATTATTCGCATCTTACGAGTGCGTATTTTCCACTCGCTTCCCCCCCCCCCCCCCCCTTTTTTTTGCGGTCCATGGCGATAACGAGCTGACATTTAGAAATCGTCGCAATCGTTGGGTAACAAGTGGAGTTTCCTGACATTTAATCTTTTTTGTTGTTTTTGATTTTTCAAGTGGAATTCGTGAATTCTAGTCGTACGTATTTTTTCGTACGTTTTTGAAATCCATGAAAACATCTTGAAATCAGTATAAAAATACTGAGGATAATATAAATAATCTTGAATTCAATTTTTTAAACAACTTGCCGATCTTGATTGGTTGCAAAGCAAATTTCGTTGAGACTAAATCATCTATTTTTGGTGGAGTGCATTTTTTAAGGCCGTTAATTGAACATTCAAAGCCAATATTTCACCGGCTTTTGTTTACGTTGAGTTCGCATAAACCTTGGGAAACTTTGCTCGTGCCAGAAAAAACAGTATATTCCAGGTTTTCGTTGCAAATTGGAAGTAATCTTTCAGACGTAGCATCATTATAAAATTGTTATAAATAATTGTGCGATAACAAAAAAGCGAGGCTTGTTGTTACAAAAATGCATGATTACTTCTACACCTAGTGATAATTCGTCATCTTTTTTTTTCAACAAATTTAATCATCCAGAGATCGATCTCGATCAAAAAAGTTGTCATTGACATCGAAAAGCAGAGTCATTAAACTTTGAATTGAACCGGTTCAAGTTCAAATTTCATAAGTCCTGGTTGATTGTAAATCGGAAAACGAAATTCCTCGATCTATCAACGTCCACTTTGCCCAGCACTTCCTACGACTGTTTTTTCCGGCCAAGGCTAGGTTGAAAAAAACAATTTTAATTTCCATTTAATCTTTCCTTATTGTCGTTTTGAAAAATTTTAATAAATGCGGGACATTTATTCCATAACGAAAAAATTTATTACCATCAGAAAGAAATTCCGTACATTCTATGGTTCATTTGCCACCAAGAACCCGGAAGATGAAATGTTATAATTTATTAGCATGCAAATTTTCCGCATATTTTCCGATTTTTGTAAGAAAACTTGTTCGGAAGATTTTGATTTAATTTTTGGAATGAGAGGTGAAAACGGTAAATTTTGTGAATTATAGGAATATTTCGAATGACATGAGAATTGTGTATAATTTCAAGTGAGTTTGTGAAAATTCCGTTGAATTATTCATCATTGTTTTTTTTTTTTTTTTCAAAATAAGTTTTGAAACTTATTTCGATTGATAACGCATTAATTGATAGTCGAAATTTGTCAATAATGGATTCGAATTAATATTCCGTCGTGTAACGGGGAAAAAAATCGTTTGATGCATCGGTTGAAAAAAAGTTGTCACTCGTAATTCTACATCAGATAACATTGCTGTTATATTTTTTTTTATGGACCAATTTTTTCCTAGTTATACGGATCCAGTCTATTAGGAGTAAAAACGGTTTTTCGTGAAAAATGCTTTCCGTTACGAGATGAATGCCCTAGTGCCGAGTTTAAGGCACTCATTCATGTGTATCTTTTTTTTTTATTGAACTTGATGTTTTGATTCATACTAAAGCAACACTTGAATGAAGCAAACGTTATTGGTTTTGTGTGTATTTTAGAAAATGTTACTGTGTTGATCGTTTGTTCGGCACGTTGATCAAATAAATTATGGTGTGTTCGTATGCTGGAATAAGTTTCCCTGATAACCTAATTTTGAGCATCAATGACGGAATAAAAAACACTCTTGAAGTGTCATAGTGTTCTTATTGTTAGACTGGAAAATGATAAAGAAATTGCAACATTACGTTTTCGTGATTTTTGAAAATAGTTTCGAGTTTTTAGAAATTTTTGAGACATTTTGAATCCTTTTTGGAAAGTTCGCGGTTTTTGGATTTTTTGAATCTAAGGGCATTTTCCTTCTAATTTACAGGCGTGTTTCAGGATTTTTAGTTATTGATGAATTTTTGTAATTTTCGGAGATTATCTAGAATTTGTGTACAAAATTGTTCGCAATTTTTTTATAGTCCTTTTTTAAGGTCTTTCTTATTCAATTTATTTTTAGTATTTTTTGAAGTTATTCTAAATTTTTGATAACTTGCCGAATTTGAATTAGTTGAGTATTTGAACGATCTTTTTTTGTAATTTTTATTAATTTTTTGAATTTTCACGATTTGGTTAAATTTTATTTCCAAGCATTTATTATTTAGACCGTTCAACTTTTTCGAAATTTCTGAAAAAATTTCAGAATTCCGAAGACCTTTGAATAGTTTTTCAAACTCCTGGAGAATTTGAAAAAATAATCGAATTCGTTGATTACTTTTAAATGTGATAAATTTCCAAGAACCTCTTTCAAACTCATGAAAATTGGTCACTCGTCTTATCATTTTTCATGATAAGTTTGGCACTTTCAATAAATTTATTTTGACACTCGCAGTACTCAAATTTCATGCTTTGAAGTTATTTTAGAAATTTTTCCAAAACTTGAAAAAATTTTCAGAGTTTTCAAGAATGATGATAATTTCGACCAGCGTTCAGAAATTGTTCTGTACTTTCTAGGTTTTCTGCAAATTTCGTGGATGTTCCAAGATGAATTAATTTCTGTGGTTTTTATTTCCAGTGAGTTTGTATCTAACTAAGCTCTCTATTTTTGAACACTCATTTTCAAAGCCACTTTTCCAAAAAACTAGAAAAGTTTAACAATTCTTACAATTTACACAATCTTAATATTCTTACAATTTTCAAAATTTTTAAATTCTTACAATTTTCAAAATTTCAAAATTCTCACAATGTTTGAGATTCTCGAATTTCTCAAATTTCAAAAGTTCAGGATACTTCAAATGTTAGAAATTCTCAGAATCTCAAAAATCTCAAAACAATAAGAATTTTTAAAATTCTCGTAATTTTGAAAATTCTCAAAATTTCCAAGCAATTTGAAAATCTTCACAATATGCATCCAAATTCTCGGAATTTTTTATATTTTCGAAATCTTTAAAATTTTCAAAACTGTGAAACGTTCAGAATTTTCGGATTTTCAAATTCTTCAAAATTGTTGGAATTGCATTTAAAATGATGTATCAACATTTTAAAAATGTACAGAATTTTCAAAATCATCAAAATTTGTAAATTCCATACTTCTCCAGATTGTGAAAAAATCGAAATATTCGAAATTCTCAAAATTTACAAAATAGTATGACAAAATATAAAAAACCTCGTAAAACAGTAGAATACTGATTAAAATATTGAAATCTCTACAAATTAAATCAAGTTGTACGCCAGCAATACTCGCGCCCGTCATTACGCGTAATGACTCGCCAAGAACGATTGGTCTGTAAAGGCGTTGGCGCGTCCGGACGTTATCAAGCGCTCTCGGGTAGTCGAGGAATCGGTGCCGATGAAAGGACGGAAGGAATTTGGTGAATGGGAGTGCCTCGCTCGCAGCGCGCGCGATTAGTCCTGGCCGCGTCCTTTCCTCCTTCTCCCTCGGTTTTCGCCTTCTCTCGCTTCCACTTTATCCATTTTAAACGAGGAGCTACCGTGTGCATATTCACCGGGAAGCGCCGTCGATCCTCCGCAAAGGCATTCCCGGCCGCGCCATCACGGCTCGCGTTGCGCCCTTTTCGTAATAAAAACGATCCCCCGATACAATTGATTATCGCCTCGCGTTTCATCGGCTCGCCGATTCTCGAAATTCCATTCCCACGAGGCGTCGCCCGGTTTTCCGGACACTTCTCGGGGACGCCGCGAAAAACGTGCGAAAGTCACGTTTTCCAACAGGTCCGGAAGGTGACGCGTCCCGGGGCGGCTTTTTTTTTGTCATGGGCTTTGAGGGTATAATTGCGTTTCGAGAACGGTTTTGTTGAGTCAACAGAAGGTTTCGGGAAAATTGGATTAGGGGCTTCGACGAAAATTGCGGTTAATTTTACTTTTAAAGTCGATCGATCGAGGTTGATAGATGTTAGGACGGGCTTGGTTGGTCAGATTGTATTATTGTACTTTTCTGGCAACTATTACCGAGCAGATTTAAATTTTGCTGCGAACTTTGCGAACGTCTGAGAAATTTTTCGATTATCATTTTTTATCCTTCTGTCCAATTTTATTTAAAAAATTTGAATTGAATTAAAAGTGATTGAAATTTATTCAAACTTAATAATGCGAAAATTTTAAGTATTCTCAATTTCCAAATATCGAAACAAAAAAAATAAAATGAAACTTTTAAACGTTCAACTCCGGAAATTTCGAAGTTCCTAATGTAGACATGTGGAAATAATTTCTTTTTCCCAACGCCGTGGAGAAAATGCGATTTTCTCCACGGCTCAAAACATCAAAAATCGTATTTTCTCCACAATGTCAGAAAAAATATAGTCCTCAACTTGTGCAGAAAGGCTTTTTTAACGAATGTGATTGCAAAACTCGCCTTCGGCTCGTCTTGCAAACTTCACATTCGTAAACGAAGCTCCTTCTGCACTCGTTGAGAAATATACTATTCCTTTGCTGGAAAATGCCCAAATTAATCGTTTAATACGTCGTTGAAAAACGCGCGCCAGAGCAACCACATCCGCGATATTTATTCAGCGTTAGTGCGCTGTATTAATTGTACGACATTCATACCGTTGAAATCGTACACGTGTATTCGGTGCGCGAACGTGAGCTGACTATCCTGGCATTTCTACGTGCGTACGCTTTACCGTTAGCATCGACCTTTTGCATCTGCGCTCCTCGATCTCTCTCCCGACGTGTAAACACGCCAAGCTTCATTCGATTTTCTCTGCATCGTATTTTCCCCCCCCCCCCCCCCCCCCCTTAATTGGTGCAAGTATAATCAATAGACAGATTTTAATTTTTTCAGTGACGGTAGGTTTGGTCGATCCAATTGATACCTGAAAAATTTGAGGAAACCGAAAGCACAACAAACCTACAACCCTAAAAAAACATCCAATTGTTGAAAATTTACAACTATCAAAACCGAAACTACCAATAAACTTGGAAACTCCCCCAAAAAATACAGGAAATTTAAGTTGAAATAATTTTTGTTTTTGTACATTTTAGCTTATTGAATTTTTCGATGTCTTGAAAAATTGAAATTTTTTAAAGTTTCAAAAAATTCTTGGGCTTTGTGGAAAATTAAAATAAAAGTTCATAATAATTGAGTTGGACAAATTATAAGTTTGAATCGAAAAATTCGGGAAATTCAAGTTGGACTTTCATATTCGAATTTCTCATTTTTCGATTTTTTGGCAAATTGATTTTTTGATGTTTTGAAAAATGAAATTTTTTTAAAGAAAAATTCGGGAAATTCAAGTTGAAATTTCATTTACAAACTTCTCTCATTTTCAAAGTTCTCATTTTTCGATGTTCTGGTAAATGGAATTTTTTGATGTTTTAGAAATTTGAAATTTGGGTTTTAGAAAAATCTTGAAACCTTCGGAAAATTCTTCTTATTTTTCGTTGTTTTGGCAAATTGAGTTTTTCTATGTTTTAAAAAATAAAATTTTTCGAAAGAAAAATTCAAGACATTCAAGTTGGAATTTCATTTTTGAAATTCTGTCATTTTTTGATGTTCTAGAAAATTGAATTTGTCGGTGTTTTAAAAAATAAAATTTAGGTTTCAAAAAATCCTTGGATCTTCCGGAAAATTCTTCTCATTTTTCTGTTTTCGCAAATTGAATTTTTCTATGTTTTGAAAAATTGAATTTTCCGAAAGAAAAATTCAGGAAATTCAAGTTGAAATCCCATTTTTGAAATTCTTATTTTTCGGTGTTTTGACAAATTGAATTTTTCGATTATTTAAACAATTGAATTTTTTTAAATGAAAGTTCAAGAAATTCAAGTTGAAATCATTTTTCGATATTCTAGCAAACTGAATTTTTCGGTGCTTTAAAAAATGAAAATTCAGGTATCAAAAAATTCTTGCAACTTTCGGAAAATTCTTCTCATTTTTAGATGTTTTGGCAAATTGAATTTTTCTATGTTTTAAAAAATTAATTTTTCGAAATAAAAATTCAGGAAAATCAAGTGGAATTCCCACTTTCGAAATTCTCATTTTTCAATGTTTTGGAAAATTGAATTTTTCGATTATTTAAACAGTTGAATTTTTCTGAATAAAAGTTCAAGAAATTAAACTCAAAATTTTATTTTTGAAATCCTGTCTTTTTTCGATGTTCTTGCAAATTGAATTTTTCGGTGTTTTAAAAAATAAAAATCTAGGTTTCAAAAAATTCTTCGAACTTTCGGAAAATTCTTCTCATTTTTCTGTTTTCGCAAATTGAATTTTTCTATGTTTTGAAAAATTGAATTTTCCGAAAGAAAAATTCAGGAAATGTAAGTTGAAATCTCATGTTCGAAATTCTCAATTTTCGATTTTAATTAACACTTATAATCGCAACCAAAGAATAAAAAAATCCCAATGATCACTGAAAAGAAACGCCATCAAAGACAGAACTCTCCGCGACTTTTCAACACATTGTTTCAGAGGCGACCGCTCGTTTCAGAGCATCCAAGGCCGCGCAAAAGGCACGTTAGAATGTCGTTTGACGAGCCCTAAAAAAAGCGTGGAAAAAAAACATGCCCAGGTACCGTAACTTTTTTCGCTGTCCTGGGGCGCGCGAATTTCGTGCGCGCTTTGCGTTTTGTCCCCGTTTTACGTGTCCACCGTGATTTCGCAACGCCTCGAGAGACAGGTGCCTCTTGCGTCAACTCTTTGGCAATTTGTCGCTCTCGCGCAATGGAGGTTACGCGCGCGCTTTGCGCGATCGAGTTACGGTATTTTACGAGCTTGCGAAACGCTTTTAATTGCCCGAGAAGAATTTTTCCACGAGTATGATCATGAATTATAATAAAAGACAGTTCTGTCAGACTCGTTTCGAAAATTACGATTTTTTTTATGTTTCCTTCATTCCACTTCCGAAGTGTTAAAAGTTTGTACATGTTTTACAATTTCCGTAAATTTCAAATATAGAGAGAAAAATTTTGACAGTTTTTTATTTCATTTTTAATTTCATTTGACAAATTCAGTCGAAGAATCTCAAATTCCCTTCCAACCCTAGTGATTCTAGTTTTTATAAAAACCTTATAAAAAATTTTTATAAG
>JAPYZK010008227.1:0-10580 GCA_030522785.1 Platygaster equestris
AACTTTAGAATTTTTCGGGACTTTTAAATTTCGGAACTCCAAAATTTCGCAACTCTTCGGGATTCTTAAAAACTCTCCCAAACTTCTTAAAGTGCCAAAATTCAAAATTACACAATTCTTCAGAACTTCAAATTTCTTTCAAATTCATAAAAACTTCGGAATCATAAAAGTCCAAAACATCAAAATTTGCAAAAATTCATAGAATCCATAACTCCAAAACCTTATGTTTCAAGTTCTAAAAGGAATTATACAAAAATGTAGAAATGTCTGAAACATATAAAAATTCTAAATTTGACAACTCCAAAATCCGTAAAAACTTCCAAATTTTTTCAAATTCGTCACAGCATCGAAATAACGAAACTAGAAAACTTGAAAATTCTCCGAAACTTTCGAAATTTTAACAACTTGTAAAAATTCCGTTGGAACTTCCAAGCATTGAAACTTAAAAAATGTTTAAAACTCCCGAAAAATCTGATACATTCTTGAAAAATTCCGAAACTTTCTGATTCCACAACCCTGAAATTCTTCAAAGTAGATCAGTTTCTAAATCTAAATTTTCGATACTTCAGAAAATTTAAAAACTTCAGAACTTGAAGATTTTGCAAAACTTGAATACTCCCCGAGATTCTCAAGTTTCGAAACTCTCTAACTTCAGAGCTTCGATATTCTTAGAAACTGCGAAATTTTTCAAAACGTTGGAAATTTCTAATAAATAATGTAATGGAAATGCCGTAATTCGTTACCACGTGAAAAATAACTAGGTAGTTACCGTCATCGTTACTTCGTCATTAAAGTGACGCGTTACGTTATCGTTACGGCTGAAAATGTAACGTTTTCGAGTAAGGCGTTACAAGTAACGCCTTACTTCCAAATCCTGCTCTTTGTTGCCATAAAGCTTACACGGAGCTAACTAATAGTATATTTCGCACCAAGGGGCAGAAGTTGGAATTTTTGACAAGATCGATGTATTGATACGAGTAAAAATCGAACTTCTGACCCTTGGTACGAACGATATTTTTTACCACAAGTGTATGTTTTTAGCGTCATTTTAATACCTAGAGGAGCTGTCCTAAAGTTCCGTTTTTCGAGCGATGCTTGCGATGAGGGAGAAAAAACATACTTTTAATCCGTAGCGGACAAAAAACCATACTTTTTTCCCCGCTCCAGTGGGCAACAAAGTATGGTTGTTTTCCCTAGGGCTTAAAAGTAGGTTTTTTGTCCCGCGGCGCAAGCATCGCTCGAAAAACGGAACTTTAGGATCGCTCCGCAGGTATTAAAAGACGCGAAAAACATACACATGTGGTAAAAAGATATTTTTTTCAACACGCGCACTCAAAACGGGAATTCTCAGGCCCGTTTACGTATGCCAAAAGTGACCGATTTGAGGCCGATGACGCAAAGTTGCGAATGCGCATGCGCAATGCGGAAAAGCCCTAGACTATAAATACTTTTAGCCTGGCGGCCCAAAAATACATTATTACCATGTCGAAAGCTTTTCTTTTTCTCGAGAATAATTCGTGAATACCGTGTAAAGATACGAATAAATAATATTCGTTGAAGAACATTTTATTAAAATAGTTTCTCGAATTTTGTCTTATGTTAAAATAGGTATATATCGCTATCGAAATATTTCGTATACAACCGCATCATTCGTTAACCTACCTCGAATCGATTACTTTCGGCATACGTAAACGGGCCTGTCAAAACTCTTCTTTAAGTGCGCGTGTTGAAAAAAATAGTTTGTGCACCATGGGCCAAAGTGGCCGATTCTTGGCCGCAGAATTTCGCCCTCGCTCCGCTCGGGTCGAAAACTTCATACGGCCTGTATTATAGACTAAGGACTAATATTTTTGAGGACTAATATTCATAGTCCTTAACTTGTGCAGAAGGGCTTTTTAACCAATATGATAGCAAAACTCGCCTCCGGCTCGTCTTGCAAACTTCATATACGTAAAAAAGCTCATTCCACACTCGTTGATAAGTATACTATTTTACATCTATGGCGCAGGTATTACAGAAGCCTCCGATATTATAATTAATTCTCATCTCAGTTCATCCACCGGGAGCAATCGAAATAAAGTGGACATGTAGTTTATCCAGGGTTATGCCATTACCCCTTCTGCAGCTCATAAAAGTATAGGCGAATCGTTCTCGCTTCAACTCATTCGGTGGTTATCGAATCATTCTCGCCGAACTTTATTCAGAGGTAGCGTAATCAATTATATGGTGCGTTTGAGCTCGGCTCGATCGGACGGGCTGCCAAGTGTACTTTTGGTAGGGGCATCTAGATTCTCAATAAAATGTATTCGTATAGCCCCGAAATTGAATTGTTTCGAAAACAGACCTGTATAAGAAAATATTTTCTCGACACGAACATGGAAAGTAGCGACTTTCGTAGGTTTTAAAATGTTGAGAAAATAACTATATGCTGCACATTGTAGTGTAACATTTGCTATCATTGAATCACGAAGACGAAAATGAATATACCCTTGTGTAAACTTATTTTTGTATTTGTGATTGAATGAATGACGGCCGGTTCAATTTATTTTCGCATCAGCTAGATTGATTAAGGCTATCACTACCAACCTATAAGAAAACAAAATAATACGTATACGCATTATTCTGACAGATCGACTCTGATGTGCTGCTCATTGCTGGTTTGTCTGTTGTAATTCTATAACTACTCATGTCACAAAATTTCGAAGTTCTGGTTGATAAAAATAGTATAGGGGAGGATGCCCTTGGTTGGGAGGCTTTTAGTTTTTCGTCAATATCGTCAAGCTCGTTTGCATTCGATCGGTCGGGGCCCTAGGCGCGTAATCTACCATTTCCAAATAGCCACGAATTTGTTGCTGGCATTCAGAGAATTATTCTATCATATTCCAAGATAACGTTCTATGGCAGTATAAAGGCGAACCTTTTATATTCAGTCATTTATTAAGATGAGATCCTCTTGAAATGCTCCACCGTAGCAGTGGAGTTTTAGTGGTGTACGAGAGATCTAGTGAAATTTGACAAATATAAATGAATTTTCATTTACATTTGTATTAAATCAGAATATGTAGAAGTTACCTTGCGTGATACGTTTATAACCACGGGTTATTTATTCGTAGATGGTGAATATAACATGATTATATTATTTTTTATTTTTTATTTTTTATTCATTTATTTTTCGCTTTATATTAGCTACAGTTTTGTATTTTGTAACAGATAACATTTATGAAATTGAACTTGCGCGAATCGAGTCCAAAAAGGGTAATTCCACTGTTACTCCACCGAAACTCCACTGAAACATTGGAGTACATTACGACTGGGCTGATGAGTATCCTAATCACACACGATAAATAGCAATGGATCCAAGTAATGGGATTAAAATCCGATTAAGTAAACAGCTATCTAGAAAACGAGCTATTTATATGAATAAATTACGTTCAACAAGATAATATCGCATGTACCGCATTTTAAGGAAACAACGTCCGACCGAATTACGACTATACTACTTACTACATAGATTGACACATTTGAAGAATTACATTCGTATATATATTATAGGGCGAGGTGCAGTCCGCATTTTTGAATTCCTCTCTACCCTAGCCAGCTGAGAGCAACGAAATATAAAACGTACTATGTAAAATAGTTGAAAAATTAATTTCAGAGCATTTTTCGAACGAAATAAATTGAATTTGCATCCAGTACAATCTTCAGAATATGCTTATAATATATTGCTAATTGTATTTTCAAACTTTTTTTGCTAAATTTGCGGAATTCAAGGTATAAAAATTTTGAAATTCTGAGTTTCTTAGAAATTTTTGAAATACACAATTTTGACGAAATCAGAAACTATGGGGGTTTCCTTAAAAATTTCATATTTGTTAGATTTTAGTAACATTCGTAAATTACAAGTTTTTTTTATTGAAAAATTCTAGGTTTTTTGTAAATTCGAGCATTTGTAGTTCTACAACAGATTTGCGAATTTTGAAGTTTTTCTGAAAATTTGAATATTTTGGGTTTTTCGAAAAATTTGACCTTTCGACTTTTATGCAATTTTGAAAATTGTTAGTTTTTGGAAATAATTAAACTTTTCGACTCATTTTTATTGCAAAAGTTTGATGTTCTCCACAAAAATCGGAAATTTTTGAGTTTTTCAAAAAATTTCAAGTTTCTTGAAGAATTCAAGTTTTTTAGAAAATTTGAAAATCTTCAAGTTTTTTGGACATTTGTAAAATTGTGTATCCCCTTCAAAATATGAAAATCCTAAGTTTTTCAAAAGATTCTAAAATTTTATTGTTTGTTTTAATTTCAAAATTGTTAATTTTTTTTTAACATTCGAAAATGTTGAATTCTTAGAAAATCACACGAATTATGAATTTTTTTGGAATCTATTGAATTCGAAATTTTTTGGAAATTCCGAATGTTTAGAGTTGCTCGAAAAATAAAAAAAAAGTCGAGTTTTTCAAAACATTTGGAAAGTTTGAAAGTTTTTTTGAAAATTAAAAATGTGGATTTCTTTGGGAAATTTTTCGTCGCCCCAAAAAGAGCGCCGAGAAAACGTCGCTCTCAACTGGCTAGGGTATATAATAAATAAACCGTATCGCTGCCGCCCCCGCAGTGTCAGTTCTAACCTAACCTAACCTTAGGTAAGATTTGACTGTTCTCGCTCTGGCGGGCCGTGACAAATCGAACTGCGTTCTCGTCCAGGTAGACCGTGACAAATCGAACTGCGTTCTCGTCCAGGTAGACCGTGACAAATTCACGACTATCCTCGCAACCTATCTCACCACAACCTAACCTCAAAGCGGGCTGTGAGTGCTTAACCTCACTTGAACCAGGCCGTTGCGTGCTTCCCCGTTAACTATCCCATCCTTTGAGTGACTATACTATATATAAAATAGAAGCGTTCATTGAAACGATCAAAATAAAGTTTTATTGTAACTTTTTTCTGTTCTTATTCGATAAAAAATGTAAATCGTTAGTTTTTCGGAAATAGAATAATAAGCCCTCATGTGCCTTGGCGCGCGAAGCGCACAAGGTGGCGCATATTTTATATTATACAACGTTCATCCCAGATAGCACGGAAAAGTTCCAGAAAAATTTTTGAAATAATTGAAAATGTTTCCGAAATGTTTCTAGAACGTTCTCAAAAGTTTGTCACTCGTCCCAGAAACGTTGTATTTCAAATGTTTCAACAACGTTTTTCGCATACAGTAGACTTTCGTTCATATTGACTCGTTCGGAAAGTAAACATATTCGTTTATGTTGACTCCTTGCCTTTATTGTCCGATTGGTCAGATTAGAGGGAGTAGGCAAAGAAATCGTTTCATTGGTTCTCGCAAATTCAAGCGCTCTCTTATTTGCTGAGTTTATCATGGTGAGGAATAAGAATAAGTCGCAAGTAAAAGTAAACGAAAGATAGTCTATTGTAATAATTATTTTTGTTCACGAAAGACGTTTCAAAAACACTACTCGAAGGCTTTCACGTAACGTATGCAGAGAATTTTACAAACGTTAGAGACAATTGAAAAATGATTCGCTAATGTTCTAAAATATAGCTTCCTCGTTTCAGAACCATTTCAGAATAGTTTCCCAAGCGTATATTAATTATTATAACGTCCATAAAAAGTTTTCGAAACTTTGTCACTGTTCGATTTCGATTATTCTTAGCAATTGAGTGGAAATAGTAAATCTCTACCAACTAGCATCATTTCGAATCTCGTCTCCCATCAATCCCTCCACGCGCATTTCTCATCACCATTTCAGCAAACCATTTCGATCGCGCGATAAAGCAGATGTGCGAAAAAACATTAAAACGCGGTCTCATTCGCAGGAAAAGCTCGCAAGTGCACCGCACATGTATAATTTAATATTCACGCGAATAAACCCCTGGCGCGTTCATTACTTAAATCCACACCGGACTGCGGATCCATCCCCTACTAGCAAAACAGCGATATACTGCAATACATGCACGTATATTATATATCCGCGTGATCAGCCTAGCAGGACTAATGCTCCGCGCGACCAAATGTTCGACTCGATTTAAATGCCGGGGCAAGTTAAGTACGTCGTCGAACGGTAGTTAACACCCTCGTTGTCATTTATGCCCCGGGATGGCCCTCGGGGCTTGTTAACTAATGTTTCATCGCTGCCTTTTACATTCTCGCCCCGCCATTTTCGCGCTCGCACCTACGCGCGGAAGTGTCGAAACCTCCTATTGTTCGAACGGGCCATTTTCGGCGCGACGCTCGATTTAACGACGAGTGCGGACCGCGGCGAATCGGGACTGCGATTTTCGGCAGCCCAACGAGACGTGAAGCGCGACTCGGGGGAGCGATTTGCGGATGCTTACGACGCGTGTACATGCTAAATTGGGATTGTTAAGAGGGTGGAGGTTATTGTTTATGTTGCTGCATTGGCGGAAGAGTTACATGTCCCCCTTTCCCCCGCAAAAAAACTTACATCAAAAATGTAAAGGAGGCCATCGCTTATTAGTCTATTGAAGACGAAACTTTCATTTTGAAAAATTGATATCAAAAACAGTATCGTTGTCAGACTTTATTTACCAACGTTTAGATATTGTAACTCCAACATATTACAGAAAAAAGGAATAAAAAATCGACGTACTCTGCCCGTTCCTGTTTCTGTGTACATTTTTTCTACTTAGATATAAGAGGAAAAAATCATAAAATGTAACATGTCTCATGTTTTTATTTGATGTCAACCAGAAACATCCTGGCAACGGTTATGTTAAAACGTCGATTCGCTCGTCCGCCGCGCAGCTGAAAATTTACCACTTTTCGTATTAGTTCATATTGTCATCACAATACTACGCATGATTTCAGCATTAAACCATGTATACATACAATGAGTGTACTCTATGTTTCCCCCCACCTTCCGTTCCAATTCACTCCAAACAAGTTTTTAGCGTAATCCGTTCATTATTTATTAAAGAAGTCCGCCATTTTGGATCCGCCATTTCAAATTTTCATTACTTGACAACAGATCTATATTAAGTAAGCATAAATAACCACATATACGCTTTTTTGGCGTGATTCGTTCATTATTCATTGAAAATGTCCGCCATTTTGGGTACGCCATTCAAAATTTTTGCAATCTGATAAAAGATTCGTCATCAGTGATCATGGAAACCCCGAGGGAAAAATTTGTAGCACAATCTGACATTATCTTCGAGTTTTTATCGCTTTTTTCCCGATTTTGACCACTGTGTGACGTTTAAATTATGTTGCTTGTTTTTATGAATTGCTACGTATAGCTGTTAAAGAACAATATAAAAATGATGAGCTAACAATTTGAGGGAGAAACGGAAGTGATTTCGCGTTTGAAATATGCTCGACATTTGCGTAAACGTTCCCTTAACCAACTCGTGGGAGAAGTTGTTACTTCTCCCACGGCTTGGCATTTCGCCCACGCTGTACGTCAACAATCAGGTAATTCATTATTTTTCATACTCTCGTTAAGCAAATTCTAAGATTAACCTTAGAAAGTTGAAAGGGAATGTTCGTAAGAAAGACATAATTTCCAAACTCGACGAAACTGACATTTCTCGCAGTAAGCGATGTGCGCGATACACGACAGAGAAAGTTGAGTAAAAAATGAAGTGACCACTTAAGAGCTTGGCTATCTAAAGTACTCTCGAGTGGTAATCTGTCGAGCATTGTGGAAAAATGGGGAATAGAACTGGGACTGGGGACGAAACTAGTCGACGATCTCGAAGGGCGTATCTCGTGAATCTCGCCCGGCAAATAAATAACCCTCCCGCGTAAAGTATAGCCTTAGCTCGCCGTGGCTTACACGCTAATGGAATAAAGTCACTGTACACGTGCTAACAATCGACTATTTGTTAAGATTCGCGTACATTTAGGTAAAAGGTCGAGTGGATTTCGTGGTCGGTCTGCGTGCTGGGCATAAATTTTTATAGCCGTCGGATGCTATTGTTTGTTGGTCGGATACTTCAAGGATTAAATTGGATTTCGTTTCAACCCAATGAAAGTCTAATTCGAATAGGGTTGAAAAACCTGGAATTTTTGGTAAGTGGTTCTCCTGATAGACATTTAAAAACAGGTTGTTCAATTTTCGAGTCGTATGATAAATACATCGAGTTTAAAAAAGTGGAAATAAACTACAAATAATACACCAGAAACTCACTTATAGAATGTATGCACTTATCTTCGGTTCCACTTAGGGATGCATATCGTTATCGCAATATATCGTTTTTCAGAGAAGCGATATTTCAATGTATCGATCAATTTTTTACAGTAAAGAAGGCATCAAAATAAGATTAGTGCAATTTGTGTGGCAAAATTTGTGATAAAACTGTTGTTCCCGATTTTAATTCGTGTTTCCAACTTCTCATGATTTTTTCGGAATTATCACATTTATCGATATTTTCGAGCCCGATATATCACGATAACATATTGGACGTTCCGATATTATCGAAAATCGATTAAGGGTCGTTTAAGTATTACCTAACGCAGTTATTCGGAATTTTTGACCCCCCCCCCCCCCCAGAGCGTTACGTAATACATCAACGGCCCCTTATCGCTATTTTGGTTCGCGATATGCATCTCTAGTTCCACATATTCGGGTCCCTTTATCCCAACTCTTTCATGTCGCAGAAGAAAGGAAGCCAATCAGAAATACAATTTCTCGTATTCTTGATTAGCTTCCCTTTTTCTATCCTTGGAGCCAATGATGTTTCGAGCAGAAATCGCGGCGAAAGAGACGAATCGATATCATTGGCAATCGATCACAAGCTCGAAGAAGTAGAAAGGTCGCAGGCATTTTCCCTTTGATCCGAAGATAAGTGAGTTTGTTTACTTTCTAACACCAGAAAATAAGTTAGTTTCAGGTTTATATGAAATTCGCAAACTGGAAGGAGCAGTAGTAAAAATTGCTCACTTTAGAAAGCTACATGATTTATTCAAAGCTTTAAGAACACATACATAAAAACTGTTACCCGAAAATGGGAGCGACATGACTCCAAATGCTAGAAAGGACTCCTCTTGAAGGTTTATCGCTTGTATCAGGATTATCTAGAGCAACTGTGGAACAAAATTCAGCAATTAATAAGAGAAAAATCAACTTCCCTGATAACGAAGAGATTGCAACGAGGGGCGATTCACTCTGAGAGTCGACTTGGAAATCGAACTTAAAGGTCAAAACTCAAGGTTTCAAAATAAGGTTTGGCAATTCGAAATTTTTAGAGTTTGTAAGGATTTTGAAGTTTCAAAATGCTGAAGTTTTGGAACTTCTAAAGCTGCGGAATTTTTTATTTTTAAAGAATTATGAGTTCTGAAGTTTTAAAAGTTTCGGAAGTTTCGCAAGTTTCTAATATGATGGAATTTTTGATTTTTTGTGAATGTTCGAGAACTTCAGAATTTAAAATTTGCAGGATTGGAAATTATTAAGTTCTAAAATTAAGTTCTGAGAATTCCGCAAGTTTTCAAGTATTTTGAAGTTTTTAAGCAAAGAAATTTCGAAATATTTAACATTTTAAGATTTGGAAGTTTCAAAGTTGTAAAGTTTTGAAATTTTCAAAGTTTTGGCAATTTCGGAATTTCATGGAATCGCGAAGTTATAGGGAATTATAAAATTCCGAAGTTTTAACAGTTTCGAAAATTTAGTAAGTCCTGAAAATGTTGTAATTTCGAAGCTTTCAAAAATTTCCAAGAACTTTGAAGTTTTTGAGAATTTTTAAGATTACAGATAATTGCATTTTGACATGTTTCAAGCTCTGTAAATTTGGACATTTTTGCAGTTTTCGCGTAATTTAAAATTCTAGACTCAGAAATTTCGAAATTTCCGCAATTTTTACGATTTTGAAGTGTTGAAGTATTCCAAAATTTCATGGTTGTAAATTTTTGGAATTCTCAAAATATCGGAACTCTTTGACATTCTATAAATCCGATAAATTACGAAATTTTAAAAATTTCGTAATACAGTTTCCATATTTTTGGTATATTTTCGAAGAATCATCGATTATTTCCTCAAATTCAGATAATCCAGCAATCTATTTTATTTTTGTAACGTGTGGTTTTTTGGATATTTTTTGCCTACTTCCAATTTTTTTAAGGATGTCGCACTTTCCAGAAATCGGTGCAAATTTCATGAATTTTGTTAATTCAACAATTCAATAATTTGCCAATTTAATCGTTTGCAAAATTATTTCATTTTATGGAAAAAACTCTTCGGGTTACATAACGCCCCCCCCCCCCCCCACCCTTTTCAAACAACCCAAAACAACAAACAGTCACGTTCGTACTACTAACATGTCAGGGAACCACAGTCAGACACCGCTAGGAATCATGACTCAAATTGGGAGTTATGGGAGTCGACCCCCATGACTCCACTAATATATATTTACACTGGATAGGCAATGGCTATAGAGTGGGGGATAGCAAAATGTCGGACGTTCAAATTTTTACCAAGATATCGCGCATGCGTAGTAGCGCTCTTGTCTCTTTCTTATTAATGTGTAATCAAAACAAATGGGAAATCAAAAATCTCAAATCTCTACCTATTTGAAAGATTCTCAAATTGTCTCGAGAATATTTTTCAGGTACGAG